>CM050167.1:324235418-324520418 GCA_027410445.1 Discoglossus pictus
CTAATAACCTATTAGCCTCCTTCATGAACTTAATTTAATGTTACTTTTTGCAAATGTGCTTCCTCTGCTTTGTGCTCTATGATTAAACCAAAATGAGATTAACAAACCAAAGCTGTCAAAAAGCCAATTTGTTTTTCTGGATTTTTTTACAAATCATACAGTGTGAGTAGGAGGTAGTTTTAATGATTTATTATGTTGAATCATCAGTGATTCAGGGCCCTGACATGGAATATTGGAAGTGACAAAACAGTAAGAGATAAGAGTAAACTCTAGGAATATGGAAAGGACTGTGAGGGAGAAAAGTGGTTTTGGTGCAACAGGTATGTGAGTTGATCATATGAGCAGAGGTCAAGACGCATAGCAGGGGATTGCTTTTAATGTCGATTTAAAGGCAATTTCCAAGTAATGTAAATTTAAAAACTTTCATAAAGGACCACTGTAGATCAAGAAAATTGACATTTGTTTGCAAATATAAAATAAACTAACAGTGGGTCTTATTGTATAAGAAGCTCTCAAATGACTCTAATCAGTAATTTAGTCTGAAGGGTTTTTTCTTTTTCTAAATGTTTAGATTTATTCTATTGACTCAAGCTTGCAATTAATAAACCCTGCCTTTTAAGAAGGATTTCAGGGGACGTGATCATATGATCTGACAATAGTTAAGCAAGCCTGTAATGTATTTCTTAGACACAGGCAATAATGAATGAGTCCGTCATTAATGACGCCAATAAACATGGAGGTTAGACGTAACTGCAAACAGAGGCTACGAATCGAATTAAGTAATATCTGCTGATCGAGCAAGCACTCTAGTAATCTATAAAATGCATTACAGCATCTGTTCTAGTATATGTGTGTTTCATGATATGTATTGACCCCTTGAGTACTGGGATTGATATTACACATTAATAACAGTTAAAATCAAGATTTTTTTAATTGCATATTTGTGGGTTTGAGACTGTTCTGCAATTATGCCTTCCCATGCTTTGAAATTACAGTATTGTGTGTTTAATTGCTGATGCTGTGATAATAGGTGTTTGAAAAAGTCCTTGCGAATTCTATTTAGTACCCATAATATTTTTGACAGAAACGTGATAGCTTTTCTAGTTGTGAGTCAGACTTAATTTGCCAGCGAAATTGTCGATTTTGTTTACCTTTAATTATTTAGCACTCGTTATGTTCGAGCTGTACAAAAAACAATGGAGATGTAAGCCCAAAGTTGCATATTTGCCTGGCACGTAGTAATTGTGGGCGGATAACTTATAATCGGAATGCGAGTAGCTAATCGAACGTGTGTCAATTGTAAGAGAGATTTTATGTGTGTGGGCCCCAATAGAAAAGGGCCCAATGTTAGCAGCCATGTCATTAATGGAGATGAACTTATTTTTTACAGAAAATAAACATTTTTGAAGACTCTGTTTATAAGTGCAGAAATCATGTTGTGTTTATTATATATCAAACTCAGCTCCTCAGAAAGTTAAACGCCCCTTACACACTTCATCTACATATCATGAAAGCCCCCAAGGTTCAACAGAGGCATCAAAATTACATTTTGAAGCAAATTATTTTCTTAGACTCAACGTATTCAAACATATATATTGTTTCATTGGTCCTTTAATATATCAGTAGTGTTGGTTGGGCTGAGAAAACATCTACGTGTCTGAAAATCCACTGAAAAAAGCAGTATATTTGTACATATGGCTTTCTAGCCTCATGATACTTACAGAATATGTTCTAGACCGATAAATACTTTGCTGTAAACATATATACAGCTAAACATATAAGCTTATTAAAAGTTATAGCTCTAGCTAAGGTATGGTGTATTATATGTACAATTCATGTTTGGATCTAAATAAGAAATAAACAAATTGCCAAAATACTGCCACTTAAGACATACAACATGGAGGTCTATGGTCAGGCAAAGGTTTTATTCACCTTGTTTTATGCTGACAGAACTGCAAGTTTACATTGCGCCATATTGCTCTCTATGTATCACATCATTTTTTCCAGCATTGCTCAATATCTTACTTTGCAGCACCACTTACAAAGAGGGACTTTTTATTCTTTTCTTACTGTCCATGCACTCCAATTCATTGATATTACAGACACTATTTAATGTTAGTTTTTGTTATTATATGTTGTGCTTACTAAATCACAAATCATACAACAAATGTCGGCATTTTATAACATGCCTTATCAAAAGGTAAAGTAATGAAATATATAATTTTACTTCATGTGTCTATAATGATTGAATAAAAATAGCACTACATGTATCAGATAAATAAACATCACCAGGTTTTTTTAAACATCAGGTGCTCTTTTGCCCAAACTTAGTATCTTGACACAGTTTATGATAAAATGTGCCGGTAAAACATTTGAATTCTCAGCATGTGCTGGCACCTCATCTCTTCCCTCGTCTTGTGTTTTTCAGTGCCATCATGGGCCTTAATAGCAATAGCCATAGTGGCCGTCCTTTTGGTCCTTACCTGCTGCTTTTGCGTCTGCAAGAAATGTTTATTCAAAAAGAAGAACAAGAAGAAGGGTAAAGAAAAGGGTGGAAAGAATGCAATTAACATGAAAGATGTTAAGGATTTAGGGAAGACCATGAAAGACCAGGTAATGTGTACACTGTTTACTTTTTACTGCGTGTAAACAAAGAGCTATATTCACTATAGAAAATATTTCTCAACATTGCCTTGAGACCTTTACAATTTCGATGTTATTCCTTTGAATACCACCCGTAGAATCACATATTCACATTGTAGATGTCTCCCCTCATTAGTGGGAACATTTTCACATTAGTGAATATACCCCAAATTCATGTGGAAACAGTTCAGTTGTTTTAATCTAAATACAGCAAAATATACATTGCTTCCCATGATATATGGTATGTATTCTGTATCCTGATTCTCTACCTTACGGCTATTATTATAATATGATATTTATATGTGTTTTGTTGTAGCATGTTCATTTGTGTGCACCCATGAATACTATCCCAAGCTACACCACACTCATACTTATGCATAACTATTTATGTGATGAAGAAATCAGGTTGAATTATTGTTCTCAGACTCTCCTTTGAGCCTTCTTATAATGATGTTGCCTTAGGCCTTATTTCAACACTATTGATACAATACCATACCAATACCAATATCATACCAATACCAATATCAATGCCAGTGCATTATGCTTATGAAAAATACAGTCTTATCTTGCCCAATAAGTAAGCATTTTCTTTTTTTATTTAGCTCTATTTGTATGTTATCATTATAAAATAGTAGTTTTTGTTTGTGTGTCCAGCTAATGCTAATTCATTTGGTGCAATAAAGATGCTTAAAATTAAGCTATCACTATGATTTTGTGCCATGTCTGCCCCAAAACACATTTGCATTACATGCAAAAGTGTGTGTACAATTAATAAAATGTATATATTTATTATGATAGTTACAAAAATGACTGTTGGGCTAAAGAACTTGCCCAGTCAATACCCATCCCCCCCCAAATGGAAGCATCACTTATATATTAAGATTAAAAACTAGTAAGTGTTAAGTATAGAACAATTATCTGACCACTAGATTTTTTAGTTAGAGTTCATTAAAGGTTTTAATTAAGGATAAAGAAAATATATAAATAACGTTTACAGATTAATATAATGCTTACTTAAAAATGATAAAGAAAGAAAGATAGAGAGAAAATACTATTAGGTCTTAAAATGAATATTGGAAAATATTATAAATTAAATATAAATCTGTCAAATACAGTTAAGAAACATGGAATTCAGATAATCAATATCATCTAAGATTACTTTTGCATGACAGAGACAGAGCATACAGCTGTATGTTAGATAATTGAAACTCATGACTCATAAATGTTACTATGCATATAGGCATTAGGGAAATTAAACATTCACATAGTTTATTTGGTAATGGGAACTTTATGTTAGGAACATGTATGCATCATTTAAGTGATAGTGACATAACATATGTAAAATGCAATTACCACAGACAATTATGTATCACTAATGATGTAAGTCTATCTAATGTACAACTGTGTATAGTCTAAAACAATTGTTTTTGATTATGTCTGACACTTATTGAAATATTCATGACTTTCTTGAAAACCGAACATATTAATGAGCTTTGGGGTCTGTTCAGAAAAGTTAATTATTTTTTTTAGCACAGCTGTAGTATTTTAAATAGTACTATTACATTAGCACCAAATTCAGCAAAAACTGCAAGACATAAAGCTGGGGTCGTGTATCTTTTGAAGACCGGAACTTACATCTTGAAGCAAAAAATCCAGTTAATTCAATGATTTAAATTATTCATCAAAAAATGACATGATGCTTGTGCACACAAATATATATTTTTAGATCTGTGTCATGTTGGCAAACTGTGGTTATAAATTTTAAATTATTCTCTATTCACTTGAAAATAGGCAACATGTTTTTAGATTATGCTGCTGAGGAATCTGCCATTTTAGTTTCCAGTGGTCTTCTGCCTGAGGTGGGAGAGACTTTGAAAACATAGAGGATGTTTTAACTGCAGTATGAATGCTGGAAATGTCTTCATTAGTGCTAATTCAAAGCTCATTAGTTTACAAGGACACACCCTGTCTAGACATAACTTCCTAGTAGCAGTCTCAGAAAAGAAAATTAAAGAATGTGATAAAGAATAATTGCATAAAAAATGGAAAAATGTAAAGTTGTTGTAAATGTAGTGTTTCATTTTTTACTTTCTAATAACATTTTGCTTGGTATCAAATTAAGTTATTTTTGAGAATAGCATATAGAAAAAATTGACCATAGTGATCCTTTAAGGATTATCCCTTAAGAGTATTATTTTGTAAATGTAGGTTTCATTGACTTTTTCACTTAGTATGGGTTAGAATTAAGATATAAGTACTAAAGTTCAGGCATACCCCTTTTATATCTGTAGATGCATGCCTAGAAGACCAAGTGCTAAACAAAACAGTGTTAAATGGGGTCATTTTTAACATAGGGTAAATCACAGGTAAACTCGATTTTAAATTTCCTTTCACGGCTCTTGGTGTTTTGGAATGATAGACAAGCATCAAACCAGTGTTACTCGGGATGTGTCGGGCAGAAACTGTGGTATATCCAAAGGGGTTGTATTAAACAGAGTCTACCTGTCTGGGATACCTTGGGCCTCATTCAATTGCGATTTGGCCAATTGAATAGGGCTCTAAATAAGCATAGAGCATATTTTTTTTAAAGAAGTTTTTAGTTAGTGAAAACCTTGCTTTTGGATAGATGTTTACTAACTAAAAACTTCTTTAAAAAAATATGTTATGTGCTTGTTTAGAGCTCTATTCAATTGGCCAAATCGCAATTGAATGAGGCCCCTTGTGTCTATTGCCAATTCAATGACATCTTATAACCATGGAAAGGACTACTGTGGTCATTATTTCTATATGGTCTTTTGATTAACTAAACAAGATGATGAGCAAAACATTTTTCTACATTTAATAAATAGACGCAACCAGTACATTTTGCAACTTTTATATATAATTATTCATTGCTGCAGGCTTCATTTTGCTTTCTTCCCTGCTGCTGTCTGTTACTTTTTCTGATGGGTGTGTGCTTGTAAGCTAATGTTCTTTCTTATAGCAGTAAGTTACTGTCATATTCCCATTGCGCAGATACAAATGTCCTCTGTATTCAAAGTACCCACTCATCGCAGGAAGTTGATCTGTTGAAGACAAAATAGTAGATTTTGCGACATAATTGTATATAAAAGGTAATATATCAATGGCTGTAAGAGTCTAGGTGGCATCACTTACTTTCATTATGGGTACATTGCACAGTGTTTCTGTTAGTTTAATACAATAAATCAAAAATGGACAATCACAATTAACTCTAATCAATTATAGCATACCCAGGCTATTAGTTTTGTACTCTATCTATCATTATCATATTTACCTTTATGGTGCTTAGTGTATGAGTTTGAAGTTTCACTTTTAAATAACCGCTTTAGTGGCCTTATAAAGAAGTCTCTAAAGAAAAGTTAGACGGGGCTTGATGAGAAAAAAAAAACATTATTAAACTTTTATTGTGCATTTAAACAATTAATTAGTATTTTTTAATCATTACCCAGACTATATAACTAAAGATCTATCCACCCTTTAAAAGTATAGTGGTACCACACAGCGGAAGTGCCATCTAAATTGACACACCACAAGTACAGTATGATAGTGGGTGGTAACTAGAAAATGTGTTGGCGCATGGCTAAACTGATACCTATTACTAATGTGTGTTTCAAACAAAGGTGTTTAATTTAGGCACATCCCCTGTGTGGGTCCACTCCAACCACAACTCTTCATTCAGAGGGTGGGAGCTTATACAGCCTGAGAGATCATTGAAAAATAATAAGCAGTTGTTTGAATGCACAATAAAAGTCTAATACTGTTTATTTCCTTATCACGCTTTGTCAAGATATTCTATAGAAACCTCTTTAGGAAACCACAAAAGTTCTCCTTTAACTATACACAAATTTAAGCCATTTTGATGTACTGTACTGTAACATTTCCATTGTTCTTAAATTGCACTTGTGAGCTACTAACAATGCATTATTTTGTATTGACTATTTGATTCTGTGTTGTGTTTGTTTTGTTCGATGTCACTTGGTTTTGTAAAATATACTATCCTTGTCATTACTTGGAAAAATGAACTGATAATTTTAACATTTATTGGGTTCTGAAGTCAAATGAATTTCTGAAGTAAGAAACTGATATCTGACATTTGTATAAGCATTCTGCGACCTATGATTAAGTCATCATCTTATTTACAGAGACATTTTATTCTTTTATCATCCTATGGGAATTAAGCGGCCATCTAACAGTTTGTATGGTCATGACACCTTTTACAACTATATTTCTAGTGCAGATAATATATTAGAGCAAATAATATTTCTCTAATTTTATCTCTGTGATTACAACTGATAACATTGTATAGCTGCTTATTGCTTTCTTAGCCATGAAACGATGACCAACAATATGCAGAAGGAAAGGCTTCATGCTTGGGTCATGCTGCAGTGACTTGTAGTATGTTTTCTCATAAGGCATCATAAAATACTGCTTTTATAAATTCATGTATATAATGCATATTAATTCTAATGATATTTACCCTTCACCTATGTGGTATGATGTGCTACTCTGTGGCATTATGTGAAAACTAAGTGTGGGACACATTTTAAGCTTTTATGAAGCCCTAGGCCCATTTATATTTGTGGGCTTCCCAAATCTCAGTTACTATTCTCTTTTTCTCCTTTTTATGGCCTTCATTCCAAGACTCCCGAAATAATGGAACTGGGTGAAGTTCGCTTGTAAATGATCACCGCGCTACCACATGACACATCTGAGTGCTTGAAATGTCCCTTATATACTAAGCCCAGAGTACCTGTACCATAGCTATTTTAAAAATCGATATGACATGTCTCCCGTAACTATATCCGATCTTGCTGCAGTTTACATTCGATTTGTCTCCAAGTGCCCAACCTATTTAAAAAAACTTATGGGTACTTTCAACCCACAATTAAAGCAGAACACTCTAATTATTTCAGATTTGAGACTTGATAGCTCACAATTAAGGGGTTAATTCTGCTACCTCCTATGAGCCAGGGGATCCCTGGAATCCCCCTTCAATGTTCACTACTCTGTATGAGTCTCCCTATGGCCCCAGCGGCACCTAACATTAACTCCTATACCACAGGGATCTCAATGGAACTTCATTGTATACTAAGCTATGACCATGGGGGTCCTATGTTGTTGAACCTATGTCATGTAGGCCATCATGGATCCCCATGGCACCTAAAGTAAGCCCCTATACCACAGTGGTCCATATTATACCTCCATGGAGCCTAACCCCCATGGTCCATAAGGACCTACATAGTCCCTAACACTAAAGACATCAAAAATAAAAAGCACTACATAAAATAAAAGACTGATAATAAAGGGGGAATATACTTTACCTATGCTTTTTGACCCTCCAGCAATGATCATAGAAACCCAGGTCCTCCCTCTGTAGCCCTGGATAAGATGGCTGTTGAGAACCCCTGCTCTATTCCATAGCAATGGGCCAGCAAATTGAGTTAGCCCCTTGCCTTTAAAAATATGCTACACTAGGTCTGGGCCCTGTTGACATAGTGAGAAATATTAGACGTAACTGCATGACAATACTATGCCAAATGTGTATAATGACATTAGCAATCTATGGGTTTATATTTGTATAATGCATAAATAGATTTTAATGTTTTTAGAGCCAAACCCACATTCCAATGATAAGTCTACATCTAGATTGTTGTGTCCCGTTCCAAAATCATTACTATTCATAAATTATAATCACTAACATCTACAGTGAATTTTGACCACATATCTGCTGAAATGTTCTGCATACAAATTCAAAATAAAGCTGGCACACTAGTTACCTCCGGTAATAGTACAGTGAAAATATTAAAACTGCCCCCAAATGATTTTATTTACCTTGAACATTGTGTAAAACACATTATTTATATATGGGTACAAAAATAAACATGCAGAAATCAGAATAAGAGTAATGGGTGAAAAATATGTTTTAATTCCTGATCACGACAGCTGGCTAGGTGTCAATTTAGATCTACAGTCTTCCAGTAATACCATATATATTTTATTAAGTACTTATTAAGTCAGTTTGAGGCTCTATGTCAAATACATCACATTAACAAAGAGTGCCACTAATTTAGGATCCTGTCCTTATGCATTTATGTCATTCGCGTGACTCACTTATCAGGTTTGATGGAGTTATCTTGGTTAGACAATATTTGTACCAGATGAGACCTGGCAGTTCAATTTATACAAAAGTCAAAGCAAATTACTGCAAGACAAAAAAAATTGAGACATTTCATTAACTTGTAGGCATCAATAAACTAATCCTCTGTCTCCGCCCCAACTCTAACCCTTTCTAATCTATTATTCATTTATGTAACTTTGCCAAAATTGAAATTAAATACATTGATCTAGTGATGTCAGGAAGTGCAATTTCAAAATGACTAATTGAATTACAGTTAATTTATTATGCATCCATCTCTGGTAGTGAATGTAATTTTTATATATATATATATATATATATATATATATATATATATATATATATATATATATATATACTGTATATAATTATTACAAAAAATATAAATTATTTGTAATTATAACAAAAAATATAAATTATTTGTAATTCTTACTAACCATATCAGAAATTAAAAGATAACAGGATTACACTGGAATACACAATATCAATAATAAGAAAAATAATAACACGTGTTGGACATGTATTTATTGAGATTTTGAGTTGCAAACAAGTTTTCCATCTGTACTTTGTAAGGTGCAGGACTTCTAACGATTGTTAACCACCATAAGCTTGATGAACCTATAGATAGATAGATGATAGTGATTGATAGATAGATAGATAGATATGCCAAACCCTTAGTAATGTCCTATAAGTCTAACCTTTCCAACCACAGACATTTAGTTGAATACAAAATACAACATGTTTGATGGTGAGCTGCATTATATTGTATTTCTATGAATGACCTACAATAAATTGTCCTCTGTAAAAATAATGATTCATGTGCAGAAGAAGAACTGTAATTGAGATGCATATCTAATGGTCATTTTTCCATGGCTATTACTAATGTTTATGTGTGGCTGTCTTAATTTGATTTCTTCCTTCTGTGTCCTCCCTTTCTGTGTTGTCTCTCATGACTGTTCTGGATTGTCACTTGCGGTAGGTTTATTTACTTCTTTGGTTCCACCATAGACAGCTAAAAACCTTTTGTGATTAGTTGTCTTGACAGCTGAGGCTTCTCAATTGAGATTAATCCACTGCTTAACACTGCTTAATACATCAAGAGGCTGAACTAAATTGATTTCATTCAAAAGTAAATAGATTTATTCCCCCAAATACAAACAGAATTGCATTAGAAAGTGAAAATCTTGTAATTGCTGCAAATAATCATAATTTATTATGCTGATATCTGCAAATAATCATGTATAACACATAGCTGGTGTTGTGTTTCTCTCAATTTATCCAATGAACAGTCTTATAATCAAACCACCTGATCAGTTAGGTCGGAAACAACCTCAAGCAAAAATCTAATTATTTATTTTTACATAATTAGTTCTCCCTATCGGAATATTAAATTACTAGTCATCTTTGTGTCTTTATTAACATGGTAGGATTTTGTATATCTACTACTGGTTCTGGCTTGGGAAAAGAAACTTTCTATGCAATGCATATTTATTTTTTTAGTACTGTATTCCTTTTATTTGGATTTAATTTACAAAATATCATGGATTCCACTATTTATATTAATAGCTTAATTTTTGGCAGCCAAAAATATTTCTCATATACACTGTTTGTGATCAGCCAAGACAATTGTAGTCTGAGACCTACATCTGTTTCTTAACTAATTATTAGCAATATTCCTATGGCTAAGAGTTAATTGATCGGATAACATTGCTCAATTGATTGCAATTTTGTAGAAGCAAAGCAGATAAAAAGAAGAGCTTTGTTTTCATTCTTAGTATGCAAAGTATTGGTTAGTAGAAAGTTCTTATGAAACACATTTTTCAAAATCTCTATCATAGCACCACAGAGAATCTTTGAAATGTCATCTGTGCCTTGGATGGCGTAAGATACAACAGAAGCTTACTTACCATAAAATGATGCCACTACCAAGGGCCAAATGGTCTCTCAATGAGAGAATGTTGGATGGTATCAAAACTACTGCTGTGCCCAAAAGAATGAAACACACAGTGATAACAGCATTTAACATCCTGGCAAAAGGTAGATGTTGCTTTGCCAAATATATTCCTTAGTTAACATTCATCATTATCTATTTTTCTAGTTTTGTTTCATTTGCTCAATAGCTTCTTGGCACACAGATATGGTTGTTATGCCAACTCATTTTGCACTTTACTGCAAAAATATTCCACTGAAATCTATTATTTTGATGTATTTTACCAACACAAATATAGGTCCCTTACATCAAAAATATCCAAAGCTAAACCACAACGTTCTATATTTGGCCCATTATTAAAAGTTTTAGTTTTCTTTAGTTTTTTTGTCATCAGTTGAGTTTTTGTTTTTGGAACATAGCATGGAATAAGTTCATATTTATAAAGAGAATCCAATTTCTGTATTACTACAGAAGTAGCCGCACTCCTATTTTTTTTATCTTTACGAAAATTTGCAAGCCTTTAAAATCTGATAACCAATACTAAATAGGAAGAAGGAAATCCATTTTCTAAATGTTATTTAATGCAGCCAGAACAAATAAGCTTTCCAGGCTAGTTTGAAGTAGAATAACAAATCTCCAGTTAATGAAATTACAAAGCCACAACTCAATTTCTAAACAAACAATGTCTGAGTTATTTTTCAAATATGTTTATACTTTAATTAATTTAGCTCAGCCTTTACTTTACATTTGAAATGAAATTAATTAATTAGTCTAGTACAATCTTACCTTCATGACCCTCTATTCACTGATGGCATGGTTTTAGTCTACAATTGCATATTGAATAGCAGATGTCACCTAAACCATTGTTTTGTCTATAATTATTTATCTGGTACAAGAAACAGACAATAGTTTCTTAACCTTGTTTTACTGCATGTTTTTTTTTTTTGCCGTAGTTCAGAATAAATATATATATGCATTAGCATGTTTATGAACTTTATGTTTTTTTATAAAAGCAATGTGATAAATTAGATTATCTAAAAGTAAAATTGCATTTTCTTGGTGTACCAAGCATATTGGAAGAATTAATTATCTGCTTGCATTTTGTTAAAGAAGCTTTTCTTCTGCCTCCATTGCTTTCTTGTTGCCTGCTGAGTATGTTTACACTACATATGTCAGATGAATAAATGCCACAAAAAGTAAGACTGGATTCATCTGCCCCTGCTTGAAATGGCTTCCCATTGAGTGCACAAGTCTGGGAATGTGCTGATAACATTCACCAACTCAAGCATGCCATGTATTCTTTCTGTAGGCCTTAAAGGATGATGATGACGATGATGATGCAGAGACTGGTTTGACGGATGGAGAAGACAAAGAACAACCAAAAGAAGAGGAAAAGCTAGGGAAACTTCAATATTCTTTGGATTATGATTTCCAAAATAATCAGGTAAGAGTTTTCACTTGAATATTAAACGTAAAATTGACAAAATGCATTCTGTTTTTATGAAACATGAATATATTATACTTTTCATAACAAGAAAATAGACATAAATTAACTATAATATTCATAGTAATCACAATAAATAGTAAAACAGTATATAACAAAAGTATATAATTATAAACATCTTCACAAAATACTTGAACAAATAAAGTATTTGAAGGGAGTGGTATTATGGGATTGACGGATTTGTAGAATTACTAATTTTAAGCCATATTTACTATTAACGGAGACTTGTTGTAGCAACCCATTCAGAGCAGTCTAAATTATCTAAATCGTATGTACTTAATTGCTCAGATACATCAGGTTTTGTGGCTGTGAAAAATTTTCAATTTCTCTAGCCAACATATTTTATTAAATGTTTTATTTTTTTGATGTCATCTTAGGCAAACAACTTTCCTTGCATGGGCCATTTTTTATATTAATAATAGAGTTAATTACCCCCCAATGGAAGTTTAACTATGATCATTCAACAATTTTTCAATACAGTTTTTCCAAACTTTCTAATTAGACAATTTTGCTAAATATATAATTTAATATTAAAATCAGTTCTGGATTGTTGACCTTTCAAAGAATGCTAAATTTCTCTATTATGTTACAACTCACATATTTAATTATATGTCACATCTATGTATAGCAAACAAGCACTGTCTTTAAAGTTCTTCAATCTGAATCATAAAGTGGTAAATGCCTCAATTGAACTGTTAAAAGAATCATTTATTAAACCACATCACAATATAAAACAGTTAGTTCCTGTAATTTGTAATGAACAATTATTAAGAATATAGGTCATTTATATTTTACATATATGGGCCTCTTGGCCAAATGGCACACACACAAAAGAATGAAGAGCCCATTTCCTTGGTGGGTCCTCCTACCTGGAAGGTTCACCAAATCTAGCTAAAGCATGCTAACAAATAGTAAGAAACAGAGATCATAGGTAAAAGAAGGAGCTAATAATCTACTGGAAAGGCTGAAAAAATGCTATACAAAGTAATTAAAAACCATCTACATATTTTAACTCTGAAACAAATTTTTAAAATGTTCTTATCAATCATGTAATGCCAACTTTGAAATCAAATATCCAAAATGTCTTTCAATGTTACTTCTATATTGCTGATATCCTAATTGTTATAAGGTGGGGGAGCAAAAAACATTTGTTGTGATATAATTAGCACTGATTCAAGATTCAGCTATTTTATCTTTTTGTAGATTTATACAAAATGGTCCATCTGCCACTTAATAATTTTTCATCCCAGTTAACAAGAAGGATATTACAATACAATTACATTAGTGAAAACATCAACAGTCCTAAACTCAATAGCTTATTTTAAAAATAGATTGACAATAAAAACACAGATATATGCTGTATATAAAAAAAACATGCAGACCGTTATCTCACTAAGAGCTAAAAAACGATATATTTTCCAAATCAGTATACAAATAGTAAAATCATCCATGGTTGCTATACTAACAAAATCCACCATCTAAAACAAAATGTAAGAATCTTTTCTGTTCAATAAAATATGTTTTTTTTAAGAAATGTAAATATCAAAATATCAGTTTCCAAGTTAATTACAATTGTACAACTTTATTAATAGGATTCTGCCATGCATGTTCTTCTATATAATTGAAGCTAATCACAAATCATGTCTTCTCATTATTTAATCAGACAGATATTTTGATGTTGCATTAGTGTATTTAGAATAATAGAGACACAGAAAATATTTCAGAAGCAATGGATTAAAAAAAAAACTTTTCTTAATGTCCACATCAAATGCAGAATCACAAATCTTCTGTTCTCTTCCATTGTTCCTGGCCACTCTGCAATTCCATTTAATCAATGGTGTACTTTCAAAACCTCAAACAGCTAAATCCTACCAAAGAATAATAAGTCAAAGAAATTGGTCTTTACAAATAGATTCTGCTTTCTTCATACATGAAAACAAACTTGTAAACCTTATTGAAAAAAAAAGCAGTTGTTGGGTCTTTCAGTGCTGCAGAGTCAAATGAAAAGTTACTAAACCCTCCTACTGTGTAATTTGTGTGGAAACACAATTTTAGTGTATATCAAACAGCTCTATTGTAAATTTAATTTTATCTGTATAGAAAAGTATGATATACCGTATATACTCGAGTATAAGCCAAGTTTTTCAGCCCTTTTTTTAAGGCAAAAAGGGCCCCCTCGGCTTATACTCTAGTCACTCTCCCCCCCGTGTCTCTCTAACCCCCCCATGTGTCTGTAACCCCCCTGTGTGTCTCTAAACCCCCCGTGTGTCTCTCTACCCCCCCCGTGTGTCTCTCTACCCCCCCCGTGTGTCTCTCTACCCCCCCGTGTGTCTCTCTACCCCCTGTGTCTCTTTCCCTCCCTCCTCCTCAACCTAAACCCCCCTCCTCAGCATAAACCCCCCTCAAGCCCCCTCCTCCACCTAAACCCCCCTAAATACCGGAGGCCGGAGCACAAGCAGGTAAGTGAGGGGAGAGGGGGGAGGTATTTAGGGGGGTTTAGGTGGAGGAGGGGGTTTGAGGGGGGTTTAGGTTGAGGAGGGGTGTTGAGGAGGGGGGTTGGGGTTGAGGGAGGTTGAGGGGGGAGGTTGAGCGGGGTTGGGGTTGAGGAGGTGGGTTGGGGTTCAGGGGGGTTGAGGTTGAGGAGGGGGGTTGAGGTTGAGGAGGGAGGTTGAGGATGGGGGGTTGAGGATGAGGATGGGGGGTCGAGGAGGGGGTTGAGGATGGGGGTTGAGGATGAAGGTTGAGGATGGGGGGTTGAGGAGGGGGTTGAGAATGAGGAGGGGGTTGAGAATGAGGAGGGGGTTGAGGATGAGGAGGGAGGAGGGAGGATGAGGAGGGAGGTTGAGGAGGGAGGTTGAGGATGAGGAGGGAGGTTGAGGAGGAGTAGGGAGGATGAGGAGGGAGGTTGAGGATGAGGAGTGGGGTTGAGCAGGGAGATTGAGAATGAGGAGGGGGGTTGAGGAGGGTGATAAGGGAGGGGGAAGAGACACAGGAAAGGGAGAGGGGAGAAGAGACACGGGAGAGAGAGGGGGGACACAGAGAGCACAAGAGGGACACAGGGGGCAGCACATTTCCCACCCTCGGCTTATACTCGAGTCACTCATTTTACCCAGTATTTTGTGGTAAAATGGGTGCCTCGGCTTATACTCGGGTCGGCTTATACTCGAGTATATACGGTAGTAATGCAAAGGAATATATACTTCACGGGAACTCTCAATTTGCTAATATCCAGCAAAATGTTAATTTGTTTAAAGATACTGAGGCTACAATAATCTTAAAAGATGTACTGTTCAACTTGACCACGTATATTTTGTTGCTGACAAATATTATGTATATAATGAAGAAAACTGTGTTGTCTGTTGTGAGATAGAATATCATTTTAGCAGCAAAAGAGATGTAAAAAGTAAATGATTGCAACATTCTGCAGTTATCCTGCAATGATATTCTCTTGTAAGGTTGTTGAAAGCCTAATTGATATTCACCTTGCGCCACGCATTGCACCAGGCTTCAAAGGTAGCCATGACCAAAGAACTCTGTAGGAGAATGATAGCTTATTTCGAACAGATATTTTAGAAGAGGAAGTGAATTATTTTCCACTCCACCGGGTAAAAATCATAGGCTCATTTATCTGTACTTCATGTGCAAAGGTATATATGATTTGTGGGTCAGTCATTCTGCACCAAGAATACGAATCAAACCAGGATTAGATACATTAAGACAATAACTCCTTCTGATGAAATGTACATTGCATTTCATATTCTTCTGTTATTTCAGAGCCTAGCACTTTTGATATAACCTTACCGCAGAAATAATAGGCTACTGTAAATATTATAATATTATTGCAATATGAAAGTTGTTATGATTTTTAAAGTTGTTCTGAATCAGATTTATGGCACACATAGGAGTGCTAAAAATTATTTCTGAGTAAAATTTAAAAAAAAAGTATTACTATTCACTTGTTCATTCTATGGAGAAAGAGTAATTGTCCCTCTTTCCTGCCACGTAATCTTCTTCACTTTTTTCCTACTTATTTTAAACCCCTTTGTCATTTTATCCAAGCTGCTATATTTTGTATTCTATCCCTTTCTCTGCTATCATTTTTTCCTATTGTATTTTGTGTCTTTCCACTTTCCTTCATAATTTTACTTGTTTATTTAGACTCCTGTCACTTTCTCTGAAATAAATCTCCTTCTTCATTTTTTTCCTATCAAATTCTCTGCAATGAACTTTCTGTCTTTATAGTGTTTCCTATTGTTTTCTTTCTAACAATGTCCCTATTTATATATTGTTTCCTTATGCTTT
Organism: Discoglossus pictus; assembly: GCA_027410445.1. Classification (NCBI taxonomy): domain Eukaryota; kingdom Metazoa; phylum Chordata; class Amphibia; order Anura; family Alytidae; genus Discoglossus; species Discoglossus pictus. The sequence goes on from CM050167.1 coordinate 324,251,955, forward strand.
CATTCTTTGATTTGATTCTATGCATTGGATGTTTCTTCTTTATTTTGCTCCTACTTATTTTTCTTTTCTCTTGCATTACAATATTCTTTCCTTCATTTGTACCCTTCCCTTTTCTCTTTTCTATGATTTCCATATTTATTGGGATTCCCAACAATGCACCCTCAGTCACTATTTTCCTTCCTATCTGTTGCTTTGCAATACACTTTTATATCTATTTTTCTACAACATGATTTCCTTCTATGTTTTGCTGGATTAGAATTTAAATTGTTGGATTCAATACAGATTTTGCACAAACAGAACTATTACATTTCAGGATAGAACCAATCTTGGCATAATCAGGCTTAGAGAAAGCCAGGCAAATCCTGATATTGTGAAATACAACAATCTCACAATTTATAAAAAAACAATTAGATTCATCATTAATACAGTCTGCCATGTTGTTTCCAATTCCCTCACAGCAAATGTTTCTTAAAATCCCTAAGAAGGAATACATTTGAGGTTTTAAACCAACAAACAAAGTATAGTGAGTTTTAAAATTATGTTTCCGAAATTGATGGCCATTTCTCTTTTGTCCTGTTTTAGCTGATGGTGGGCATAATTCAAGCAGCTGAGCTTCCTGCTTTAGATATGGGAGGTACATCCGATCCTTACGTAAAAGTGTTCTTGCTGCCAGATAAAAAGAAGAAATTTGAAACAAAGGTTCACAGAAAGACCCTAAATCCAGTCTTCAATGAGCAGTTCACTTTTAAGGTATTGTTTAAATTTTACTGTGATGTTTGTGTATGAAAAACTGTTACTTGAGAGTTTGTCAACTAAGAAAAAACATGTACTTTGGTCTAAAAAAAATGGAAATAGATTTAACTTGCTAAAATGTGGCAGCTAAATATCTTGTCCATGGTCATTCATTGATTCTCAATAACTCTACATATAATTTATTTTCAGCTGGTTATAATATTTTAAATACAATTTATACATTCTTCTGAACGATAGTATTGTGCATGAAGGTGTTGAAAAGTGCAAATAGATGAACAAGTCAGATTGTTTTATATTCTGTGCCAGATGGAAGAATCTTTTCATAACAAGTGCTTTACAATTGATGCATAACATCAGTCAGATGCTTGATGACTTGGCAGAGATTTGTTATGTACACCACATGTTGTGAAAAGTAATCAACCAAGATACAAAATTATTTCATCTCATCAAATATTCACATCAGGTAACTCTACCTGTAATCTGCTCTTTATTATCATCATACAAAAAAGTAAACCTAATAAAATATGCTGAAGTAAAATGTTAGATATGCACAACCGTTCACTTAAAACTACTGACCAGTTAACGGGCAACATTTTTAGAAAGTAAAAAAATAAATATAGTGTCTTATTTATTATCTATTTTACGCATGATATACTGCAGTGGGAGCCACCATTGCCATTGACTTATCCTCTTTCTCAGGAAGGTTTGAGTTTGTAGCAGACTAATATAATTTGCAGTAGATCTATTAAAAGCAGTTTTGAACACATCTGCATTCAAGTCCTCCTAGTGCAGTGGCTCTTAACCCTTCCAGTGCCACAACCCCCTGACAAAGCCATGGTCGACTCCCAACAGCAAAACTACAGACCAGAATAGACAAAAAACACATCCCTGATAGCTCCAGGCAACCCCCAGCAAATCCTAATTCAACCCCTTGACGGGGTCACGACCCACAGGTTGAGAACCACTGTCCATTATTGCATATAATAAAATGATTTTTTTTTTATTTTTATTTTATAAAAGCATTTGTCTATTATCAGAATATGACTACTCATATAATATATATATACACAATTTATATAATAAATAATACATAGTACACCAAATGCCTAGACTCAAAAAGGTGGAGTTATTCTATACATCAGTATATTTTTACTACAATTTGGACTACAATATTAGGAATTCTGAATTTCCCTGCTTTTGTACCGGAGAGTCAGTTACTGCCTTAGTCATTTTAGATGATCAACATGTGCTCAGCAATTAAATACTGAAATCTTGGCCTATGTTCTAAATTCCAGGACTGAAGATGTCTATCTTTTGACCATGCTATGCTAATTGTATTAATCGTCAGGAATTCCAGCCAACAATAATAAATTATAATTTACTCTTTTTCACCCTGGGTCATAATGCAATTTGAATAAAAATGATGAATAAATTAATAGTTAATAGCATAAAATGGATCATACAGTTTGATTTTTCTTTTCTAACTGGTTCAAAAGGTCATAGTTGATCATAAACCGTTTTTAGTAATAGCAAAACTATGCATACACAAACATTTCTTGCAATTCAATTAAACAACTTTAAATAAGAGTTAAGCATGTACAACTTGATACTTCTAAATCATGAATAGATGTATAATCGATAAGACTTTATGTTCACACATAGTTCATGAACTCTTTTGGATGGTACACAAATTGTTGAATGAAGTTAATTAAAATCAAAGTTTCCTACCGAAGCAATACCCCAGAGCTCACCATCTGATTGGATGAGCTGTTCTCAGCATCTTATAACATACAATGAAATCACATCCCATCTGTCAGTGGAAGTTGTGCAAGTGCCTTTTAATCTCAATCTGTCCTCCTATGCTTCTGCACAAATGCCTGCCAATTAGAATTCTATCCAATGTGTAAGTGGATGTTGGCTGTGTCCAGGCAGATGCAATGAAATCTGTTATGGACTTCATCCATCGCCTATTCGGATGATGGGCAGCATAAAAAGGAGCAACAGTGCAGAGTATTAGTATCACATGCATGATATAGCAAAATACATCAAGGCAAGATTTTGGAAATGTTAAAAATAGAAAGATACTAGAACATTATTTGTAGAAGAGTGTGGAGAGGAATGTCCTGGTATTATTTCCTAACCTTCAAAGATTGAAACATTGCTCACATTTACCCTGTGTTAGGTATTATATAGAGCTATGTGAATATGAGGAAGGATTCCTGTGACTTGCACAAATATTGAGCCTTCCTGTAGAGTTATTTGACCTATACCTGGACTAATTTTCAGCTGTTTTGACTGATAGGTGTGTATATATATATATATATATATATATATATATATATATATATATATATATATATATATATATATATATGTGTTACAATATATATATATATGTTACAACTTCCGAAACAGCCTTGTACAATAATACATTTCTGCAGAGTTTACCTAAAAACTTCAATCATATACAGTATACCAGTTTATATGTATGATATAAAGAGTCCCCACAGACAGTACATAAACTTATTTTTTCTTACTGCCTAGAGGTAAGATGACATTTAAAAATGACTTGGTTTTATTTTGAAGTTAACCTGGAACTCGAAGCTTCTTGCCTTGCCCCAAAGGAGAACATTTGTTTGTAGACTCTGTTCAAACATCAACATGACAAATATAGACATGGAGCCTGTGTGCAGAGCAAAAGTCTGATATCCTGAAAATAGTTCTTAAAATCTGTCCATGTTAAATAGAGCTTACTCACAGCATTTGTATATCAAGTTGTTTCCGATAATGATTTGATATTCAGTATATTCAGCCCATGTCCTCATAGGGATGAATAATATATTTAACCCTTTTGGAGCATATACATGGAAATGGCAAAATCACCATAAGAGGAATGTAGGAGTGTATAGTGAGAAGTGTTTTGAGCTGTAACAGAGAATGGTTGGTTACTTGTGAAGGGACCAAAAGAAGCGTATGAATAGCATAATGCTTTCTAATTTTGTTGATCATTCTCAGACTACCTGGTTAGCCAACCAATGAAATAACCTCACTTATGCACCAAGTATTCAGTGTGACTGGGTGGTATCCTATGTTATAGTACATCTCTGCTTAGTATGGCTATATAAGGATCTACTAAATACTAAATTTATGTTTTGCTAAATTTTGACACAGCATGCATCAATTATATACCCCAATGTTGGAATTTGGTAATGTTCCCTTCTGCATTTACCAATCACACTGGACCACCTATATAGAGACATAATAGAACAATAGAGCCACTGACAAAATGCATACTAAAATGCCAAATATTGTAGAAGGTAAATGAATTGTATGTTTGTTAAATTTCATATCAAACAGACCACCCTTGAAGGAAGTAACGCTATGGAGAACAATTTATGAATAAAGCTACCAACTGGGTTGTCTGTCTATTTGACTGGCCTATCATCAAAAACTAGCAAAAAATGTATATATATTCATTGGTGAATTTAAATGCAGCACAAACACAGCATATATACAGAACTGACCCTTATTTGTATATATGGATGCACACAGTAATCTTATTTACCTAGTGAAAATTGAAAACTGAAATAATCCTAGGCAGGCCGAGCACACGAGTAGCAGTAGTATGAATACGTTATGAACACAGTGTATTGCCTTAAAAGAGAATTGGGTCTTTTATGCTGTGTAGCAAACTTAGTAATGTTTTTTAAGAAATTGCAATGGCACACGATCACATATATAGTTGTGAGCGTACGAGTTGTTGCTAACGCTGCGGGCTCGCGTAGCGAGCCCACGGCCCTCACAAAGCGAGGGCCGTGGGCTCGCTAAGGCGCTCCTTGCCAGCACCTGAGGACCTCGCAAAGCGAGGGCCGCAGTTGCTGGCATGGATCGCCGAAGGCGCTCCATGCCAGCAACTGCGACTCTCGCAAACTTCACATCGCAACCCAAAGAGCACGACACACACATTACGACACTCGCAAACAACATACGACACACGTTCACACACATTACGGCCTCGCAACACTCGGACGCAACTCGCGAACATTACAAAATGTAAAACACAATACATACACACAGCACATACATAAAAACCTTACCTACACCAAGAGGGAGCACCCAGGACCTCAAAAATGCAACTTAGACCTTCATTTTACTCGAAATAAAAGAGTTTAGAGACTAAAAAAAACTGTAAGCGAGAGAAAAAATGGCCGCCGAACAAAATGAAAACGAGGCTACAGCACTCTAAACTCGCAAAACACCACAAGAAACTCGCAAAACACCACAAGAAACTCGCAAAACGCCACAAGAAACTCGCAAAACGCCACAAACGACCTACGGATATTCATACCACACAGTGCACACATTCAGCATGCTTACACAGCAGCTCCACACCACTAATGCTGCAGCAACATCAACACAGATTGCCAGCTCTTCATCACAATGCTTCAAAATAGGTACAGTATATTCATTTAGTAATGTATTACATATTTCATTATTATACACCAAACAGCATTAGCTACCTTACAATTTCATTGCCGTCATTTTTTGACGGGCAATTCGCTAGTTTATAATAATTAGATGCTGTATTATATATTTCAGCTGGCTAAACTTTGGGGAATATATAGGTAATGAATAGGGCTTACATTTCCATTAGGGCTCACTTTGAACTGTAAATATAGGGCAGTAGCATGTCATCAGTAGAGTATGTATACTAATGAAGTATCAGTCATAAGAATTAGAACTCTCTCTAACCTATTTCTATCATCCATTAAAGGAGTACACCAATGCCATATCAACAGGAAGCAGATATTGTTAATTAGGTATTGATTATTAATAGCATTCATATTTAGTGTTTCCTATTTAATATTAAACATTGTTTCAAACAACAGCTTCTCAGCCTCCAGTTGAGCTGCTTGTCTCTATCACATCTGACGTCATCAAGGGGTAGAAGCATCTCTAGTGGTTGGTAGTGCTAAATAGTCATGAAGTAAAATGTTGAGTCTCTTTTTCTTTCCTTTAAAGTGCTATAGCAACAATCTAATGATTTCTCTAAAAATAAATAAACCTTCTTACAAGCGTAACTTGTTTGTTATGTGTTTAAATTCAAATATTGTAGCATTTTGTGCTATTATTTATTAGTGCCTGTATTCAGTTTACGAAGATGCCAACAATATGTTAGTGATGGTATTCCATATTGATGCAAAAAAGAGCTAAATCTACTTTTTGAAAGCAATAATTTATGCATTCTGTATATAAACTTGTGAGACCTTTGTCAGATGTCAAAAAGAGAAATGAGGGAATTGAAAAGCTCATGCATAAATTAAATCTATAAATGTCCATTAAAATTGCCTTGGCAATAAAAGATCATAATTATTTCTGACCCATATACAGTTCTGTAATTTCACCCCAGACATAGAATTTAAATGAAAGGCTCATTCACTCAACAAATATATAACTGATTTTCCGTGTTTCAAACTTTTTTAAAGAGCCACTGTAGTGTCAAAATGACACTTGTTTGTAAAGTACATAATAAACTAACAACATTAGTTACCATGTAAGTGTGCCGTGGACATAAAAGCATTTTTAGAGAAAATCTTAATTCTTGTAAACTCTGTCTATGAATATAGGAATCAATATTGTGTTTGTTACATCACTTCCTCTGAGCTGGATCGATTATGTTTCAGTGTAGTCAAGGTTGGGAGAGGAAGGAACAGGCATAGGCCAATAGTCTTTGTTAGATAATTGGAACAGATTGAAATTGACACCACACCCCTGCCCACTTACAGGCCCTGAAGCAAGATGTTTATATCAATAGATGCAACCACAGCTCTCCAGAAATGTAAACACCCCTCTCAAACACCACATACTTCCAACAATTTTTTCTAATTAAAAGCTAGCCTTATGACTTTTTTTTCATGCTGTTATTCAGATTAAAATTTTCAAAATATATATTGTTTTCATCGTACAGTTGTCCTATAATGCCAAAGGGTATAATCTTTTTTCTTCTTAATGGATGTCTGTTTAAGAACATTATGAAATGGGGATAAATTATTTTATCTGCTAGATATAAATTATTTGTAATTTGCATTGAAACTGAAAACAATATTAATAATAAATAGCTTTGTATAACTGAGCAATAGGTCTTTCATTATAAACTTCCTTTAAAGCTATTCTTCCAAAACTGCCTTTGATTATAAATCTCTTTTAATACCATTCTTTCAAAACTGCCTTTTTAATGTCTCACTGTGTAATTGTAACACGGAGGAAAGCGGTAGAAGAAATAGAAGAACCGAATAATTGTTATTCCTACTACCCTTATTTTTTCTCGCTAACCTAATTTTTAATAAACAATTATTTTATGCATATTTCAGATCCTTTTTAGTTGTTCTTGCTAATAGCATGAATTCTTCCAAAAACCCAATACGAAATACAATATACTGAAATTAACTAATTGTATTTTTAACATTATTTTTGGCTTGGTGCCAATCTAAACAGCACCTATAATTATAATACCAGTTATTCTTGAATCCATTTGGGTGCCAGAGAGAAATTTCACTCAGTACTTCTTCATTACCTTCTGTCATCTCCTAAATATCTCTTTAACGTACAACTCATTTGTTTCACTGTAGGCCATTTCCATTTCAACATCAAGCTCAATCTTATGATGACAGCTCTAGTTCACAAACAGAGACAATAAAAGATCCAGGCTTAGTAATCACTCAGAAATATAGATATTCCCACAGGCTCGAGCATTTACTGTGTGCGAAAGTCTTTTTTGACCCCTCTGGTAATTTTCTTTCATAATAATTCTTTTCTGTTCTTCTGTATACTAAAAGCTTCCACATGCAATAAAGGGGAAAAATCCTATTTTTATTTGAAGGATAATGTTAGCTTTAGCCCAGTTGAGCTCTCCCGTATGGTATTACTTATATTTTTGCTACCGAAATATATTTCTTTTCCCGAAAGCTATAATATAGTTTGGAAACACACTGGTCAAATCACTGTTTTTATTTGATGTTGAGTATTTCTAAATTGGCTTCAGAGTGGATTAAAACAAAGGTTTAAGGAGTTTACATCATGAAATAAGAAATAAACATGCACTGAAACGAAGCTTCTTTCTGATCCTTATTTCTCACTTAAATGGGGAATGTTCATTATTTGAAATCCTTGTCTATTAATCAACTACTGTATTCATACAATTAATATATACTTGTTTGAAGAATTACAGGCAAAATGCTGTGAAAAAAATAACACAGCCTCTAATTTATTAAATGTTATATACAATTATGCTGCAATGTCACCTACTTTTTCGTTTTCCATTGGCCAACTTTCTGAGTTGATAATACACTTTTAATACTCAGGATGTTTCTCTCAGCATTATGGGAATATGATAGCTCCAACTTCCAGTGCTTTCAGCAGGCTATTGGAAAGCTTATTAGTACGCAAAGACATATGGTCTTGAGAAAGTAGAAAGTACAATCAACCCAGTAGAGAATTTGAATGTAAAAGCAAAATTTGGTGTTTTCATTGTTTTAACGTTTTATTTAGGTTATCCATTATCAAGTTTAGGTTTTTAGAAAGGGACTAATGGACTAATGGAAGAGAGTGCAAAAGCTGACCTGCTTCTCGATGTTAGAAAGATGAAGATCATGGTAAACCCCAATCTCACTTCTTGGCAAATAGATGCGGAAGAAGTGTAGGCAATGACATATTTGATTTTCCTGAGCTCCAAGATGTCTTCAGATGGAGATTGCAGCTATGAAAATAAAAAGGTGTTTGCTTCTGAGGAGAAAAGCTATGGCAAGTGTGAACAAGCTATTAAAAAGTAAAGATATTAGACTATTGACAAAGATCCACATAGTTTACGAACTATGGTATTCCCAGTAGTGACATACAGATGTGAGAGCTGGACCATAAATAAGGCTGCACACTGTAGAATTGACACCTTTGAATTGTGGTGTTTTAGAAAACTTGTTCTTGTTCCTTGGACTGCAATAAGATTCAATCAATCAACACTACCGGAAATCAAGCCAAACTGTTCACAGGAAGCTTTGATCATGAGGCTGAAGGGCAAATATTTTGGTCATATCATGAGAAGGCAGGATTCCCTAGAGAAAACTCTGATGCTGGGAAAGATTGAAGGCACACAAAGAAGGGGATGGCTGAGACGAAGATGGATTGATGAGGTTATTGAAGCAATGAACATGAGCTTAAAGTTGCTCAGAGGCAGATGTGTCTGGCATGCTACGGTACATAGGGTCACGACTGAATGACTAAACAACAACATTGCTCTGTATAAAACATTTATTTGGCATTGCAGGGCTCTCCATGGCCCTATGGACCGTAGAACCATGATATTAGTTCCATTCTCCATTACACTTATGATCAGTTCAGTAAAAACATCCTAAAAACACATCTAAGTAAGATAGCATATGCTCACATATGAAACTCACTTAACATTTTCTGTGCTAAGCCAGTTACCTACTAACTGTTGACCCATTATAAAGCTAGGAATCCCTGCAATCCTTGGTTCTATCTGTAACTTCATTAGTAATGTCTGTATTGTTATTTCTGGTAGCACGTCTTTCGATGCCCACAGCGCAGGCAAGATCTGCGTGCAGAACCAGTGACAAAACATGGGCCTGGATCGCAGAAGAGATGGAGTCAGAGAGACAGTAGAGGGAGAGATTTGGAGTGAGAGAGATGGGAGAGAGGAAGAGAGAGTCAGGAGAGAGAAGAAGAGATAGACTGAGAGAGAGGAAGATCGAGACAGGAGAGGGAGCGATATGGAGTGAGAGAGACAGGAGAGAGGAAGAGAGAGACTGGAGAGAGAAGAAGAGATGGACTGAGAGAGACAGGAGAGAGAGAGGAAGAGAGAGACTGGAGAGAGAGGAGTTGATATGGTAGGGGTTAGGGATAGGCTTTGGAGGTGTAGGGGTTATGCTTAGGCTTTTGGGGTGTAGGGGTTAGGGTTAGGCTTTTCGGGTGTAGGGATTAGGGCTAGGCTTTTGGGGTGTAGGGATTAGGGTTAGGGTTTTGGGGTGTAGGGATTAGGGTTAGGCTTTTGGGGTGTAGGGATTAGGGTTAGGCTTTTGGGGTGTAGGGATTAGGGTTAGGCTTTTGGGGTGAAGGGGTTAGGGCTAGGCTTTGGAGGTGTAGGGGTTAGGGTTAGGCTTTGGGGGTGTAGGGATTAGTGCTAGGCTTTGGGGGTGTAGGGGTTAGTGTTAGGCTTTGGTGGTGTAGGGGTTAGGTTTAGGCTTTTGGGGTATAGGGGTTAGGGTTATGCTTTTGGGGTGTAGGGGTTGAGGGGGCAGAGAGAGAGAGACGAGAGTGTCAGTGACAGGCTGAGGGGGCAGAGAGAGAGGAGAGTGTTACTGACAGGCTGAGGGGGACAGAGAGAGAAGAGTATTGCTGAGGGGGACAGAGAGAGGAGAGTGTTACTGACAGGCTGAGGGTGTCAGAGAGAGGAGAGTGTTACTGACAGGCTGAGGGTGTCAGAGAGAGGAGAGTGTCACTGACAGGCTGAGGGGGCAGAGGTAGAGGAGAGTGTTACTGACAGGCTGAAGGGGGCAGAGAGAGGAGAGTGTTACTGACAGGCTGAAGGGGGCAGAGAGAGGAGAGTGTCACTGACAGGCTGAGGGGGCAGATAGAGGAGAGTGTTACTGACAGACTGAAGGGGCAGAGAGAGGAGAGTGTTACTCACAGGCTAAGGGGGCCATAGAGATGAGAGTGTCACTGACAGGCTGAAGGGGGCAATAGAGAGGAGAGTGTCACTGACAGGCTGATGGGGCAGAGGTAGAGGAGAGTGTTACTGACAGGCTGAGGGGGCAGAGGTAGAGGAGAGTGTCACTGACAGGCTAAGGGGGCAGAGGTAGAGGAGAGTGTTACTGACAGGCTGAGGGGGCAGAGGTAGAGGAGAGTGTCACTGACAGGCTAAGGGGGCAGAGGTAGAGGAGAGTGTCACTGACAGGCTGAGGGGACAGAGGTAGAGGAGAGTGTTACTGACAGGCTGAGGGGGCAGAGGTAGAGGAGAGTGTCACTGACAGGCTGAGGGGACAGAGGTAGAGGAGAGTGTTACTGACAGGCTGAGGGGGCAGAGGTAGAGGAGAGTGTCACTGACAGGCTGAGGGGGCAGAGGTAGAGGAGAGTGTCACTGACAGGCTGAGGGGACAGAGGTAGAGGAGAGTGTTACTGACAGGCTGAGGGGGCAGAGGTAGAGGAGAGTGTTACTGACAGGCTTAGGGGGCAGAGGTAGAGGAGAGTGTCACTGACAGGCTGAGGGGGCAGAGGTAGAGGAGAGTGTCACTGACAGGCTGAGGGGGCAGAGGTAGAGGAGAGTGTCACTGACAGGCTGAGGGGACAGAGGTAGAGGAGAGTGTTACTGACAGGCTGAGGGGGCAGAGGTAGAGGAGAGTGTCATTGACAGGCTGAGGGGGCAGAGGTAGAGGAGAGTGTCACTGACAGGATAAGGGGGCAGAGGGAGAGGAGAGTGTCATTGACAGGCTGAGGGGGCAGAGGTAGAGGAGAGTGTCACTGACAGGCTGAGGGGGCAGAGGTAGAGGAGAGTGTCACTGACAGGATAAGGGGGCAGAGGGAGAGGAGAGTGTCATTGACAGGCTGAGGGGGCAGAGGTAGAGGAGAGTGTCACTGACAGGCTGAGGGGGCAGAGGTAGAGGAGAGTGTCACTGACAGGATAAGGGGGCAGAGATAGAGGAAAGTGTCATTGACAGTCTAAGGGGGGCAGACACGATCCAGGTCCTTGTCTTGCCGCTGATCGTGAGCGCAGATCTCTCCCGCGCTGTGGTCGGGTGCTCACATGACGGCTTACTGGTCTCATCAGCTCTAAAGTCGGGGTGCCGGGTATGACGTATAACTTCCAGGCTTTTCCCTTTGGACTTCCATTGTATTATTACATATGAATAAACAATAAATCCTTTCTGAAGCTTCCATATTCTTAAATATGCTATCCTTAAAAATGCTATCCTTTCACTGGATCTCCTTCACAATGGAAACTTTGCCTTTGAAACTGGGTGAATTTTGCATAAATTAATTACCTACCCTGTTTTTATCTAAACCTATCCCACAGCACCGATTGGCATTATATAACGAACAGAAAATAAAACTGTATATAGTAATATAATATAACAATAGGATAATAAGCACAGCTGGTGCTGTTGCATTTTCATTGCTAAATACAGACTAGTAATAAAGAGGGTAGCAGAAGATTACTGGCATAGAATTTCTCATAAAATCAATATGATGCGCTGTGCACTTTTAAATATTATGCTGTGTTGGAAAATAAATTTGTTTGCTATTTTCCCAGTTGCATTTAGGACTATATTATTTTAACATGGCTTTTTGAGCTAAATATTCTTTTATCTTTACTCTGCTGGGTAAGGAAAATAACAGATGTTTCTCTGGATTGCAATTTCTGCAAGGATTATACCATCTGAATAGACACATTAGCACTGAGTCACAAAAGACTCTTGTACAGATTTAATTAAATGTTATTTTAGGCACAAGTTTCCTCTAACCTAGTAGAAGGTAATTAAGGTATGAATTGGCCAAACTTTAGTGGGTGTTGTATATATTGCATGTTTAAAATATACAATTAAGTACTGATTTGTACCTTATTTTATAGTGTGCTTATTTGAATGTAAAATCTATCCAGTACACCACATACTCATATTAATTGCTCAGAAACCAATCTGTTGAAATTGCTCATACAGAGTGCCAAAAACCTGTACTGTGCTATCCGGCTTCTAGATTAAAATGTGTGCCGTTAAACACAGCAATATTTTAAATCACAGAATTTCACTCTGCGCAGTTGAATTACAAATCTTTGTGATTAAACTAATATTCTGGCTCCTATTTCTTAAGGCTATTATATATTTATATGAGTTTACTTCCTTCCTGGAGCTTAACAATCCTTCCTAGTTGTTGATAGCTATATCCACCTACAATATAATATTAACCAGCTAAACCTGGATGGGGTAAAATAAACAGTCTTAGCTAAAAATCACTGGCCTGTATAATTCTTCAGATTGTTATGTCTCCACTCTGCTCCAAGCAGTAACAAGCTGTCTCAATGTGTCTCCTGCAAGCAATCCAGTCCATAAGCAGCCCCTCACATACTCCAGGAGCAGTGTTAAATCAGGGCTGACCAGGTGCAACTGGTTAATTGAGCAGGAATGTAACCCTTGCAGCAGTCCAATTGAGGGAAGATAACTTTGCAGAGTCTGTGGCTCACATAAACCCCTTGGATAAATCTGTCACACACAATATATATATATATATATATATATATATATATATACACATACACAAACTCATACACAAATGCACTAATAAAACACACAAAAGTAAGCAGAGAAAAGTTTATATTCAAAAGAATGAATATGTAAAATTTTAATTAAAATTGAAGTTGCTGTATTGCTGAGATAAATGAATGATTAGCCTACAGCACAAAAGGACTTAGTTTATTTATCTTGCTTGTTATAATGAGTAACCCAAAGGTAAAATAACGAGTAAATCATCAGGCAACTATGTTTTAACACAAATGCATTTTAACAAATGTTTTAAAATCATCTGCCTTAGGGATACAGCTAATCCAGCTACATTGACATTCAGGGGTAACATAATTGCACACCAGAGTAATTCCAAAATATAATAAAACTATTAAGGTGTACTAAAATTTTCTCTATCTCATTTCCTGCCTATAGCAGGGTTTAAATGAAAAACCACTTATTGGCAAATCGTAATACTTCTCAAGTTATAAATAACAAACTGGACTTGCTGTTGTCCACAGAGACACAATACAAATATTGGAGGATAATATATCAACATCAAAAAGTGTATATAAAGTTCCTATCACTTGTTTCGGTGCAAGATGACGTTTATCAATGCTATCTAAGCCAAGTAAACTGGGAATGTTGAACATATTCAAATGCTATTAACATGTAGACACATTCATACATGTCATCAACATCCGTGACAATACTATAAGTATGAGAGAGCATACCTACAGTAGTATTGCCAAACAATGCACGGACACAAACTGGGCTAAATTTTTAAGGCCAAATACAGATGTAGATATTCAAGCAGATTTAGATATATTCAAGCAAAGGTTATGAATGCATCTGATAGAGGAGAATCAGTAGTGCACGGAAAAAAAATTTGCATAAAAAAATACCACAATAAACATTAATATACTTACCCATAAGCTTGCAAATATCTTGAGGTAACACCCCTAGAAATCCCTGCATAAAAGTCATAATGCATTTTCAGTGATGGCAGTTTGTGCAGGAAGGCATCATGGGATGTGTAGTCCCCTGCACAAGGAAGCAAGGAGGAGTCAGACATTGCTCTGTAGATTTCTGCATTGTGCTGCTGTTGGCTTGATAGTTAGTAACCAAATGCAGTATTTCTATTGGAAAAAACTTTTATTTTTAAATAAATTAAATCTGTATGTGTATAGAATGACTCAATGTAATGTGTGTTTCTAATAAAAGCAGCCTGTGTTAGATTAGAAAAAGGTAAAAACAGGGAAACTTAGATAAACCTTTAAGGATAATATCCCCCAAATATTTCATGTTCTCCTGCTCTCGTACACATAAACCATTTACAGCAGTAGCGTGTATTCATTATATTAATTTATAGCGTACAAGTCAGCAAACCGGACAATATGTGGTGCATCTGTTGAGATTCCAAACAACATTCAAAATGATTCAAGTGTTTAATGTGTTATAATGAACACTATTGTATGTAAAGGTCATTATTAGCACGAGTGTAAAATCTAAATGTAGGGCTTTTTGTAATCAATGAATTCATAAATGTTTTATCGGATAAAAGGAAAGTGTTTTGCAGAATCCATTAAAAGCGTATGCCCAGCATTTACTTGACAAACATTTTGACAAAGACATTTAAATTATTCTTCCAAAAAATAATTACCTGCAATTCAAGGACTATTTAAATATAATAAGGGAGCGTTCTAATCAACAGCATTGTTACCAAGCCTATTAGAACAGCCGGAACCCAATCCAGTTGGCTCACTGCCACCACACTGTTTGTTTGACTGGCATGTCAATCACAACACTGCATTGTCCACATCTACATTAAAGTGACGCTGTAATTCTCTAAAAACAGTAGCTAAATGTTTTCATTTGACATTGATCATTAATAATAATCACATTAAATTATTTAAATGCAATATTCAACATTAAACTCACTTCAAAGATCAAAGTCAGCTACAGCTGGTCTCCACCCACTAAAAGGTCAGTAAGAGAAGGCAGCTTACATTGGATCCTATTCAATTGTCCAAATTGCAATTGAATATAGACTGCTCCCTACTATGGGAGCAGTCTATAACTGATTGTTTATTGTCTTACCAAATCAGATTTTTCCTTCATGATGACCTAATCAGGGTGGAGACAATGATCCCTGCTGAAGGCTAATACTCTAATTCAATTGTCCAAATCGCAATTACATGAGCCTGTAATGGAGCCAGTAAATCTTACTGATATTCAATTGGCTACTTGTATCTACTCGTATTCCAATTGTGAGTTACAGATTCGAAAGCACTGTCCTATCTCCTCCTTTGATGTTTCAAGCCCACAAATGTTACCATGGCTAAATATGCAAAATCAATATTCAGTTACAACCAATCATGTAGCCAGCAATTGACTTCAAACACGTAAATATCAAATGTAGCAAAAAAATCCTAGGAGTACTAGAAAGGACTCACAAGTAGGTTTAAAACCTGTTCATAACACGCAAAAGCAAATATAAACATCCTACTGTATTTAAAAATACTGGGAAAGCAATGAAAGGTATTGGAATTAGTTGTACAACAGTCTCAAGCTCACAAATCTGCAATAATTTTTATTTATGTTTTTAACATTTTATTTCCGTGTTATATCGATCCCGGGAATCAAGGAGTTAATACAAATCATGGAACCCGCATGGACTAGAACAGTTGATTTATTGATGTTTATTGATTTCTACATTTCTGGATTGCGAGTCCATTTGCATATCGGACTTCTAAACACTAATTCATTGTAGTTTAAACTCCATGTTTTACTGACGTCATGATGACGGTCTCATTTAATATTAGCTCTGTCTAAATTATAACTTATGGGCTTGCCTAATTGATCATGATCCTGCCCTGAAATACTACATACAGGTTCATGGTTTGCGTGTTGGGGCTGTGAGCATGTAATTGCAGGCTTGAGTCAATTAAATACATCTGTAACTGCACCAAATTTCTAACCCGCAGACATGCGGGCTGCATGAAGGTAATTACGGGCTTGGAATTGAATAGGGGCCATTTTATGGCACAAAGTTATATGAACACAATGCGTTACATTGTGTTCAAGTGTTAAAGTGTTTTTCCTTGGCACCAAGCTTTTGTTATGGGAGCAGTCTATAACTGATTTTTCCTTCATGATGACCTAACCAGGGTGGAGACAATGATCCCTGCTGAAGGCTAATACTCTAATCTTTGAAAATTAATTTAAAATTGAATATTGCTTTTATTAATCCTAAATGTTCATTTTTATTCTTAAATATGAAGCTTAAAACAAATAACTCTTTATACAATGGACTTGCTATTCAATATTGCTTGTAGAAATATAAACAACCTCCGATACATGGATGATACTACTTAAATGGCTGAAAGTGGGAAGGAACTAATGGTCCTATTGGTAGGGGTGAAAGAAAAGCGTGCAAAGCTGGTCTGTTCTAGTGTATATGGCCATGCTATTTCATACAGAATCATACTATGATGTTTGGCAAATACTCTGACATTGGGTCTCATTCAATTGCGATTTGGCCAATTGAATAGGGATCTTTATAAGCACAGAGCATAATTTTTTTACAGAAGTTTTTAGTTAGTGAACTTCTATCCAAAAGCAAGGTCTTCACTAACTAAAAACTTCTGTAAACAAATATGCTCTGTGCTTATGTAGAGCCCTATTCAATTGGCCAAATTGCAATTGAATGAGGCCCATAGAGTTCTGTCATTGCATATAACCATTTATTCTGGAGCAAGAATGACTGTTAAAACAACAAAAGAACACAAATAAAATGATGCAAGATTATTAATAGTAACACAACTCTGGGGTGAGTCACACTAATCAATGCAATGGCAATCATAACATATGGCAACATCATCACATAGAGATAAGTTGTTAGCAAATGCGAACAGCGGGTAACACTGAATTATCATCATTAACAACATGATGAAAGTGAAACTGCAAATCTTAAAACATGAATAGATTAGCAGTAAGCAATGATTTTGTTTTCTAAATCACAAGTAAAGTGAATGAGATAAAGCATTAAAGGAACACTAAGGTCAGTTTGTTTTCTACATGTTCTTTTAAATAACTTAATAACAGACAAATGGCACCCCGTTCTTCCAGCGCAGCTCAATAGCGCAACGCCATCAGAGTTCAGAGAACTGCGCTCTGATTACGTTCTCCGCTTCCGCCTGGTGCTGTGTGATCTGCCCCTGTCTGGTGCCCCCCTTTATACAAGACACCTCCAATGGATACTCTGCTGAGCCACACATACCTCACATGCCACATCACCATTAGATTGTAAGCTCTTGTATAATGGGGGGCACCAGACAGGGGCAGATCACATAGCACCAGGCTGGAGCGCTGAGCCGCATCAGAGCACAGTTCTCTGCCCTCTGATGACGTCGCGCTATTGAGCTGCGCTAAAAGGACAATCAGTTTTATAGAGCAAAAAAAGTATACCCATTTACATATAAATATAACGATTCTTTACTGCACATATTTATTTTTCTTTTCTGAAACAATCTCCTCTCCTGCTTTTTTTCAAGAGGGTGTGTAAACTAAAGAGCTTTCCATTAGTCCAAAAGAAAGCACATAGAGCTTTACCTTCCATGTTCTCATGCTGCAAATAGAAGCTTCCTTTGCACTCAGAGTTCCCTCCTACCTCAGGCTTTTAATCAGCAGAAAACCAAAATGGTAGAATCCATAGCAGCATAATTACATATAAAAGGGAAACATCTACAATCTTTTTTTAATTCTAAAGCATTTTACTATTTACAAACATAATTCCTCAAAATAGTACATTTTATATAGGACTATTTTTTTTTTCTTTCATTGTGCAGTACTTTACGACTCTTTGTGAACTCATGGATCGTAACACACCATGCACATTTTTATGTCAATGATCATGCGGTTCCACTTCATAGTACTGGAGTGGGTTGCCAGTTCCTTCTCCAGTGGGCCACAGCATACAGCTCCTGGTATTCCTAGGTGATTTCCCATCCAAGTACTGACCCAGCCCAACCCTGCAAGGCTTCAGGGTGGTGTAACCTCTGGGTTCCCTGGCTGGAATCAAACCCAGATCTCAGCAATGAAAGCACTGTATCCTAACCACTGGACCACCAGGGAACCCATAGGACTATAGAGATTCTCTAATATTTATTATTATAATGTGCTAACAATGATCTGTTTAGTAATGGGAGCAATTGCATGTTATATACTATAAAATGGTTTAGCAGTCTTAGTAGTCTTCCAGCATTCCTTAAAGGAACCAAAATGGTTTTATTAAATAAATGTAATTTTTGCTAAAATGTCGATTTAATTAAGATTAAGGCTCTCAATAACTTTTTATTTTTTTAAAATAATTAATAATTTTATCTGTGAGCACAGCCGTGTGATGTGCAGTGCACAGGTTTATGGTGCCAGCATTAATTGAGCTAATTTATGTTGACAAGCTGGCCTCAGTTGCAATGTTATTAGCACGGCTGTTTCCTCTCATTTTATAGTCATGCCACATTATTTCTACCTTTATTAAACCTGAAGAAGAAAAACTTACTTGGCTTACAAATATGCTCTGGCTATCTACATGAATGATCTGTAATAAACATTCACCTAAGAAGACAGCTATTCAAATACGGCTATGGTACGTGGTTTGCAATGCAGTAGAAGATTTACTGTGATGTGTATAAGGTTCCATGATTATTTTGAGAAAGAGAGAAAAGACTTGAAGAGAAAAGAAAAAATATCTGCTGTTAAACCACGAAAATGTCTGTTAAATGTCCAAAAAGATGACGAGATATAAATGTTGAATATTTGACACTATACATGTATTTTGTGTGATAGTTCCATGCTTGACATTTATTGTATCAATATAGATATAATGTACTCTGGATTGTGCTTGTTTGATTCCTTTTCTAATAATGGCTTCTTTATCTTTGGTAGGTTCCCTACTCTGAACTGGGAGGAAAAACTTTGATATTGACAGTATATGATTTTGATCGTTTCTCCAAACATGACATCATTGGGGAAGTCAAGGTGCCTATGAACACAGTAGATTTTGGACACGTAACTGAAGAATGGCGGGATTTAGTGAGTGCTGAAAAGGAAGAGGTAGGAAAAATTGTATGGTATTTAATTCATAATGTATTTTCTAATTAATTGAGACAAGGTATCTTAACTTCAACTAAGAACAAAATCTTGATTTGTCTTAATTTTAACATTTCCTATGAAAAATCACTCTTTATTTCACATATGTAATTATTGTGTATATATTCTGTATATACAATAATATCAAACCAAATGAGCCACTCTTAAATTAAAACAGAAAAAAACACATACATACAAAAAGAAGAAGCTGAAAAATGTCTAGTAGAGCAGAGTTCTACTCATTCCCTTGGACTCACTAGATTTCTTGTTATCATGGATCATGTGTCCTCGACTGCCACAAATATTAAGTACACTTATGAGTAATGACTACATGCAGGGATCTAAGAATTGTTATGTCCTTTTTGATATGTCCACATCACCACTTCCACACCTGCTCTAGTTATTCCTACTTCTCCAATGGCAATGTTTCTCATAGAAATAGACAGTGCAGCTTGAAGTGGTCTGCTTTATCTTTTTATTGTTTTTGTTTTCTTTCCTCCTTGACCTTAATTTCTACTACATGTTCTCCTCTTTTATGCATCGGCTGAGAAAGCTTAGACTTAGATGATTGTCAACTACATTATAAATGTACCTTTGATAGGCCAGTTTGTAACTATATTTGCATATCTGAAACATGTCAAAAAGTCCATGACCTTACCTTATTATTTCTAGTGTATGGTGGAAATGTACTTTAGGTAAAAGAATCACTTTCTCTCCTGTTTTAGATATATTGAAATACTCTTTATTGTCTTTTTAACATACCATAGTAAAGTAATTGCAACATAATAAAGGCAATTTTGATTACATTTTCCCCGTAGTTGGTAACCAAATCCATACCAGTAACCCTCTTTCCTAACAAAAGTAGACTAAAACAAATGTTTGGTAATTTAAGAAAATAACCATCAAGGAAACATTGGAAATAATAGCACTTTAGTAATAATAATTTTCAGAAGATGATTGGACATTTATACTGTATGACTGAAATTATATTTTTTTGTAAAGAATGATGAGTAGATAGCTCTTTTTCATAAGAGTCTCACAAGGTGAGTAGACCTCATCATGCTACACTCTTATACATTTTAAATCATAAAATCTGAATGCATTGTGGAAATCCTAAAAAAATATAAGTAACTTAAAATAGGATTGGAAATGTTCTGTGGATACTCTGCATGATGTTGTGTGCCATGATGCCAGCTGTGACAATTCTGAGATGAATTATGCTCCTTTAAGATGTTGTACTGACATATAAAGAAGATAGGTTTCCATTGCTTTTTCTATGAAAATCTGCACATACTGCTCATTATATAGATGGGTAATGAGGAGCTGTAGTTCAAACAATTTACAGCATCTGCTGTAAGTCTTCGTATTGTTCTTCTTCCTGCCTGCCATTTTAGATCTATTAAACGTGCACCTATAGAGAGGTGTTACGGGAAATATGGAAGTGTTTATTTATACTGGGAATCATAATTTAAAATGTAATTTAAAATGTGCCATTATGATCATTTTAGTTTGGGAAAGCAAATGAACCCTTGCATTCACATCCTTTGCTCAGATAATAATACATTAAAAACTTGTATATTTCTTGGTTATTTCTTTAGATTTACTAGTGTATGGCACCGGTTTTATTTTTATCTAAAATTCAATTTTCCATTGCTAATGAATTCCAGAAATTGCTTGTTTTTAATATATACCAATATTATAGTAGTTATTGAAATTTATGTTTTTAACCCCACAACATTCTTAACAGGCTTGATCGACCATTGCAGATAAACACTGGATAGTTTACTACATGTATAACTTAATACAACATTGGAAGAACCTCAATGAACCTTAAAGGACTACTGTGGTTATTTTTTTTCCATTGTGGTCTTTATTTAATTAAACATGAATATGTGAAAAATTATTAGAAAGCAAAAAAAACAAAAAACTAAACACATCATTTACATTTTGTAACTTTTAGATTATTCTTTTCTATGCAAAATATTCACATCTGTTCTAGGTCTTCGTATTGTTGTTAATGCCTTTATTTTAAATTTATTAAGTTTGCTTATTTAGTATATATTTTTTTACGGTGTATTACTAATAGAAAAATATCTCTTTTCAAGATTGAATCCATTCATTCCCTCATATTCACAGGAAATCTTCCTAAGATAATTATTTTATAGACATATTGAAGAACTCCTTAGCTTATCAAGTAAATGCTGGTGTCCCTATTTTATCACATTCACAGTTCCTTAATCGTTCTAAAAGAGCAATCCAAGGTTTTCCAGAATCAGTGATCTGAAAATGTCATTTAATTTGGGGAATGGATCACCAAACAGCAACAGCTAACATCTTTTTATCTATGGTTACTAACTTACAGAAAATGGGTGTTATCATTTCAGTGAATATACTGTTTCACGAAATAGCCATTTTGGATTTTCATAAAAAAAAATATTTCACCCATAATTCACATTAATATTATAGTTAAATTCACATCAATATTATAGTTACATTTTTCTGGCTCTGATTTGGGGTTTCTAGCCTGTTATATAATTATTTTGTATTTTCTCCACCGAAAGTAGGAGGAAAGAGGTGATGTCTGTTTGGGACTATGTGGTCAAAATGGGTCACACATTGTTTTCTATAAGTTGAACTAATGATTTAATACATGAGGAACATCTGTTAATAAATACTTTGGAACAAAAAATGCTGCATGTTCCAAACCACAAAACATATACGGACCCTTCATGACCTTATTATGTATAGATTAGATAACAGAAGGGAGAGGGCGATATGGTAAAAATGTTCAAATAAATAAAGTTGAGAAGAGAAGCATCTTCCAGAAAAAAGAGGAATGCAAGAAGAATAATAAGTCAAGATTTGAAAGAACGTGGAAGATTTAAAACCAATTTGATAAAGAACTATTTTGCAGAAAAGGTAAAAGATACATGTATCCGGCTTTAGGGACAAACATAGGAATGAAATTCAAGCATGATTGGGATATGCATATGGCTATATTGAAGATGAATTAAACCAAGCTTTTTAGGTAGATAATATAGACACACTAGTTGGACCTCAAATCTATGTTCCTGTTTTTTGTTACGGAAGAGATAATGTATAATGTCTTATAAACTCTTTTGGGCTGCAATATCATCTCTATGCAGATGACACCCAAATCTACCTCTCAGCACCAGATCTATCTCCCTCTCTTCTAACACATGTCTCCAACTGCCTCTCTAGTATATCCTCTTGGATGTCCACTCACCATCTCAAACTCAACATGTCTAAAACTGAACTCCTAATCTTCCCTCCCTCTCCCACTGTGTCAATTCCTCTCTTCTCTCTCAACAACGACATCATCACACCCACCTCCCAAGCCAGTTGTCTTGGAGTTCTACTGGACCCCGCCCTGTCTTTCATCCCTCACATACAATCACTAACTAAATCTTGTCTTCTCCATCTAAAAAACATCTCCAGAATTCGCCACTTTCTTACACAAGACACAACTAAAATCCTAATACACTCTCTCATCATCTCGCGACTGGACTACTGCAACTCGCTTCTTGCTGGCCTACCCACCACCCGACTATCTCCTCTTCAATTCATTATGAATGCCTTTGCTAGACTCATCTTCCGTACACAACGTTCAGTGTCGGCATCACCTCTCTGTCAATCTCTCCACTGGCTTCCCATAGCCTCCAGAATAAAATTTAAAATCCTGACCCTAACTTTCAAAGCATCAACAAGAGCGCTCCCCCATACATTTCTGGTCTCATCTCCAAATACTCCCCCATCCGCCCTCTTCGCTCTGCTAATGACCTTCTTCTTTCCACAACTCTTGTCACCTCCTCTCACCTTTAGGACTTTTCTCGTGCTGCCCCTATTCTCTGGAACTCCTTGCCTCGCTCCACCAAGATATCCTCCAGCCTCAAAACATTCAAAACCTCTCTAAAAACACATCTCTTTAAAGAAGCGTATCACCTTCCACCCTTCCACCCCCCTTCCACACTCTCACCTCTCTCTCCCTTCTTTTCCTCACACAATACCTTTAGGTTGTAAGTCTGCAAGTTTTAATCCCACAAGTGCTTTAGGGAAAGCACTATGGACACTATGGATTTGAGGCTCAAACACAGGGCCCTCCTTGCCTTGCTATTTGTTAATTTGTATGTATCTTTGTCTTGAACGTATCTTATGTACAGCGCTACGGAATATGTTGGCGCGTTATAAATAAACGATAATAATAAATATGTATATAAATAAACGATAATAAATAATAATGTATTAGCTGTCCAGTATAATTATGGGAATTCTAGAATGGGTGTGATAGGCATAAGACTATCCGGCGGACTGATTGCAAATTAGTATTTTTATTTAGTTATCAGAATGCATGAGTAAGATGGACCCAGAACAGTTGAAATTTCAGATTTAAAAATGAAATTATTTTGAAAAACTCATTCTTTTGCTACTTTCTGCTTTATTGACGTTTACCTCTGAGGCTCAACAGGATCCTACTTCTTTTTTCAGTCCTCAGATATAAATGCAGTTCCATATTGCGTGAAGCATTATTATGTGAACTGTAATCTAACCATTATGCTTTTGTCATGCTCTACATTACGCTTGACTTTCTTGCTGCAGAGGTCGCTTTTTATTCACTCACATACAATTTTACCCTTAAGAGCCATGTTCCTTTTCATTTATGACATAAACATTCCTTTTCTGTTTTTATCACGCTGACTTATAAAATATGAACACTTAAAATCTCCTTGTCCAGTTTGCAGAATAAGGTAAGATGCAGTGGCGATGCAGTGTCTAGGTCGGCGCATTACACATCAGCTATGCTTTTTGTTATTAACACTCTCTGCATGTCTGAATTTTCATGTTGATAATTTAAAAGCCTCCTTGAAAAGCAGTTTTATTCCTCTTTGTTCTTCTGCTACCGTTTCCATTTTCTTAACTGCTGGTTTTACTCGGGAGCAAAAACACAAATGTGGCTTTGTCTGCTATTGAGTATGAACTGTATAACTCATACAAATGCCCAGCAATCATTCCTGCCCTTATTACAGTGAAATGAATTGGCAAGCATCCACCAGCATGAAATGTTCAAAATGCGGCAGCACAGGTAGGAATTTTATACATAGTTAGACTAAAACTTGCTAGACCTCTCGCAAATAAAAAAAAATACGGGCAAGGAACCGAATAATACCTTTAATTTCAAAATCACGGCAGCTTATATAGATAGTTCTTTATTATAGACAAACGGTTTAGAATAAGAGATACTGATATATTTATTTTATATATATATATATATATATATATAGAGAGAGAGAGAGAGAAAATGAGAGATCTGTCTACATCTATCTATTTACAGTATCTAAGTAAGTAAGGGTCGAGAGAGTGTAATAAATAGATAAATACAGATATATAAAAATATTCCTCTCTCTATACAAATATAAATGTATATATAGGGGTGGAAACATATAGATACACACATATATATATATATATATATATATATATATATATATATACACTGTAATAATAAAGCAATCTGTGTGTAACGCCTGTGCAATTCTTATTGTGCAGACATCACAAGCTGCTAATAAACTTTGGCAACCAGGGTACAAGAGACAAAGTTGCGCATATGCGGTTGCTTTGTATTTGTGAAAATGCGCTTGCAGAGAGTCAGAGAGGGCACAGAGAGATAGACAGAGAGCACAAAGAGGGCACTCAGAGAGACAGAGGGCACAGACAGAGATGGTGGGGCACAGAGGGTGGGGCACAGAGAGAGATAGGGCAGAGAGAGAGAAAGGGCACAGAGAGAGAGAGAGGACACATAGAGAAAGAAAGAGGACAGAGAGAGAGCACAAAGAGAGACAGAGAGCACAGAAAGAGAGAGGGCACAGAGAGTGAGAGATACAACATTCACAGAGACAGCACCCAGAGTGACCGAGGACACAAAGAGAGGGCACAGAGATAGAGACAGATGATTACTAGATTTCTAGATTACTGGACCCCCACGGCTACGCCCCTTTTCACACACACACACACACACACACACACATGCACAGTATTGTTACAGTATTATTATTATTATTCAGGGATCCAAGTTACATGCAGATACGACATAAAGGCTTTCTCAGGAACGTATATCATCCTTAACCCTGGAAACCTTTATTAAGTTGCATGGTGTGTTCATAGGGGTTAGTTTCGAAGCTAAATGTCACTGGAGCCACAACCAGATAAGTCACCAGATAAATCATTCCATCTTGTAATGCTACAAATGAAGAACAAAAGCAGGTTTTCAAAATGCTTCCAGTGGAAGAAGTCCAGAATGGCAAGAAACATGTCCAGCACCCATAGAAACTGAATGAACAGCAAAAAAATCGGAAAATACAAAATGCCACATCCAGTTGCCAAGAGAAATATTCCAAACAACAAAGAGGAGCATTTTGTTGTGGGTAGTTATGTGATACCAGTATTATAATCATAGGGGCATTTTTTTCATCTACATTTTTATGGGAATGAAGAGAAAACTGTAAGTGGGTGTGGCTTTATTAGTCTGTGTGACTGTTTGAGATTGTGGCTTTAAGTTACAACTATTCGGTATGTCCACTCACATAAGAGAGCAGAGCAGGAAAGGGGGGTACTGCATACGTTGAGAAAAAGTTACTCTGGGGACTTCTTAAAAGTAAGTTAAGTATAAATGTTATACCTTGATTACATTGAGGAGAATGAAATTATTATGTTAATCTAGTCAGATCATTTATAAACATATACATAAATGAATAGTGAGTAACCACTTCACATACTTTATACTATACACATATAGTATGTATAAAAGTATGTCACTTCCTGGGGAACACTATATCCCAGTGGTGGGCATGGTAAGAATTTTTATACAAGTGATATTAGGCAGCTTTTACTTAAAGGAGGAAAACACTTCAGAGACAGATTTTATTTATTTTTTATGTTAATTATTTTGCTCTATATTATATATCATTTTGCATTCTTGATTAGACTATTTTGAGAAACCCCTAGAAAAGAAATAGCAAATATAATTTAATAATACAAATAAGAAAATAAGTGAATTAGGAATAAGTGAAATGTCAGGGAATAAATAAATATTGTAAGTATGTTTTAGTTTTTCACCCGTGGTCTTGCTGGGCAGCTTCCATGTAATGTTATTACACACTAATGCACCTTCCAGACAGAATAGATAGTTGTGCTATTTTCTATAATGAGAAGAAAGTGCAGGGAGATGAGCTTTACAGCAATAGACAGTAAAATAATTTGCAGTATCTCCTTTTATCTGCAAAACACAACCCTATTAGAGATGCACAGTTAAGTATGCTTCTATGAGATTAAAAATAAAAACAGATATATTGTTGTAATTATTCATTCACCACATATATTTTTATGTTTATTAAGACCGACCATACATTTGCAGAACATGAACAGATAGATAGATAGATAGATAGATAGATAGATAGATAGATAGATACTGTAGATATTAGACAATACCCACAGTCCAGGCCTCCCCATACTAAATTCACCAGAAGCTTGGAGCTTGAATGGAGATGGCTTTTGTGATAAGACCTGTCAGCGACACACAGGAGAGTACAAAGTAACTCAACATGTGAAGCAAGTCTTTCATCCTCTGATCCTCACTTACTAACTCAATGTTATCTGAAGGAACTGGCTTGTGACCTGAATTTCAAACAAACAACATTTTAGCTTCATATTTGCAAAGCATATTGTTGTCCAGTCATTCAGTCATGTCCGTTTGTTAGTGACCCTATGGACGAAGCACGCCAGGCACATCTTGTGTCTGGTTGTGCCTATCCGTAAGGTTTCAGTTCTTTCTCCAGTGGACTGCGATTTGTCTGATCTCTCTGCTATGATCTGCTCATCTTGAGTGACCCTACAGGTTCAATGAAGTACACAAGCCCTTTCACCATGGCAAGGTAGCAATCCATAAGAGGATATATATATATATATATATATATATATATAGATAGATAGATAGATAGATAGATAGAAAGAAAGAAAGAAAGATAGATAGATAGATAGATAGATAGATAGATAGATAGATAGAAAGAAAGATAGATATAGATAGATTCAAATACCCAACATGTAACTCATTATTCATGCTGACCCACATATGGCTGTAGAGAATTAAAATGGGTTGCAAATCTCTGGTCTAGGTATATGAGAAGCAAAATAGGTGCCTTCACTGGTGCCTGGGTCTTGGAATTACGCTCAGATTATGAGCCCTATTAAATTTGGGCTACGTATGAAAACGTAGCCCGTAACTCACAATTTACATGTTATGAGTATTAAATTAGCCCTGTAACGTTGCTCGCAGCGGACTTTGCATGTTAACCAGCAGGACGTCCGAGAATAGGCTAAGTGCTGAGCAACGCTGAACTTCGCTCATGTAAATCCTTTGATCTGACGAGCCCGTAACCGATACTTGCTCCGTTCAGCTATTAAATTGCAATGTGGTCACTCGCGAGCAAGCACGTAACCCGCAAATGGAGCCCAACGTGTGCTCGAGAGCACTCGCAAGGGGGTTAAAGTCCAATACGTAGCACTTGTAATGCAAATAAAAACTCACTACTGTAAATATACTATAAGGGGAAGTGATTTTAGGTCTTAGAATTAATAGCACAACATTCTCAATCCCGCAAATCGTCCCCGAAAAATACTTTATTTAATGTTTATATTTTGTGTTTTATATATATATATATATATATATATATATATATATATATATATATATTGATCCCTGCAATCAATTTGTTAAGACATATACTGTAAGTCGCATGTAATAGAATATCATATTTACAGATTTATTAATATTGCAAACTGGAATTGAAGCACGTGGGACTTCGAAATCTACCACCCCTTTTTCAGTGACATAACGCTAACAATCTCTTTTTCCATTGGCTCCATCTGAACGTGTTTGCTTAATTGTTTGCGTTCGAGCACGCAACTCTTACGGCTGAGAACTGGTTTACGAAATAGCGTCTCTGCTGGTAACTCGCAGCGCTAATTTAACAGTGACGTAAAACGGCCAAATTTGAAGCACGTAGCCCTTATGTGCTACACGTTGGATAGCAACTCCAGCAGCATCTTCTTACTTAAGATTTCTTTCATGTGTTTGTCCTTCATAGACAGCAGCACATCAGAATATATGTAAACAGTACTTGCCCACTCAGGACCAAACTGGCACAACTAATTGAATGTCCTGTTTTAAGTGGTTTTCAAGACCAATATCTGCTGGAGTTGGCAATTTACAGACAAATGTACTTGATCCTAAATAGCTACTCATGATGGAAAATGTTTTCAGTTGACAGTTAGAGGGCAATTTAAGTAATTCCCTGACCTTTGTATCGCTTTTCACAAGCTGTTGTATGTTTTCAGCCTGCGTCTATTAATATCATATCACTGCATTTATTGGAATTGGTTTTAAAAAAAATCTAAATCAAACTTGTTTCTGAAATAAAATCAGGTAGATAATCTGGAATTGCTTGCATGCTTTTTTGGGTGAAAAAATGTTTAAAAAAAATGTAAGAAAACACTTCAGAAGATCAGCTTCAGTATTTGCCGCTAGGTTTTCACTTCAAAGCTTAGAAGCTGGCAGTGGGAAGGAGTTTTCAGGAAGGTTGAAAGATATCGAGATAAGCTTATCTTGTGCATGTTTTCAGAGCAACTGGGAATTAACTATAACTCACCCGATTCATATTTGTTATAGCAAATATGACACTTGTACATTTTATATAAATCTATTAGCCTGTGTGCAAGTGTTTCATGGGATTGAGGACCTGTTCTTGTCTTCACATGGATAATCTCAAAATGTTTTTGATATTTCTAGCACCAGATTTTCTTTATCCTGTAAAATCTAAGGCATAATAGATTACGGGGATATGAAGAAATTAAACGTATGCATTGATGCAGATTCTCATCTCCAAGAAACTCAGTATATGTCCTCAAGGTGATATATTTTTTTTTAATTGCTGCAGTAGTTCAATAAAAAACTTATTTGGCATGTATGTAATAAACTAATAACATCTGCAGTTGTGTAAGCCATGAGCATAAAAAACATTTTTAGAGAAAATCTGAATATTTTTGAATAATCCATTTTCTTTTTGTTACATCACTTCTTGACAGCTGGATGATGAGGGTATCTGTATCTTACAGTGAAGTGAGGGTGCAGGACACTACGACCTTTCCCCCAGAAACAGGAAGTTAATACATTTAGGGAGTTAATTAATTAACCAAATGCAAAAACTGCTCTCAAGTAATGGAAATGCCCCTCTCGCATACACACACATCCATCAAACTATCATGGATATCTATAGGATCCAGAAGGCCACTCAGGACCAAATTTATTTCTAGTTGAAACTAGCTTGTAATGGTATTCTTAGACAGACTCAGACATTTTTTAAATGTATATAATTGTTTTCATTGTACAGTGATCATTTAATGGAAAATTATTTTGGAAAAGACTTGACTTGTGTTCAGGTCATATTGCCAGCTCAGCTTGTTTATTCTATAAGTTAATACTAAGCTAATATTTAAACAATGAAATAAACCACATAAAGATAAAAATAAACAATCTGCTAAATTAAGCTACGAAAATTATTTAGAGATTATACCCACGTCTCTATAAAGAGCAGTTCCATATGTGCACCCTGGTCCATGTTGATACTGTGTTTGAGTTGTTTTATTCTATCTTGTGCACATCAATTAGGTTTATCTGAAAGTGTCCTTGACCTGTTGTTGTGACTTAAAAGTTCTAACTTCTTGGACTATGAACTGAAGTTTGGTCAATGAACCTCTCCCATTGGTTCAGAATATTGGGCCAATTCAGATAACTGTGCTCAAACTAGAGCTCCCCAGAAAGGTTTAAATTCCAAGACAGGCAGAAATATCTTGGAGTTAATTCTAAATATATGTGCAAAAACCCTGTATTATCACACTAAAGTTTATGTGGACAAGTATACATGCAGCATGCTGTATTTCTATGCACTGGTGTGATTATAGTTATTTTCCTTGTTCTTTTATTATTTTAGTTATGTGCAGATAGATTTTGAGCATTCCTGATGATGATGTGGAAATAATCATAATTTCATAAACATTGAGGATTCGATTACATGGCTCTCCTAGAACTCATATAAGGCTGCCATGGCCCTACAGAGGTTCTTACAAGATAATTTACTGAGCTATATCTTGTCCATGCAGGAACGTATATACTCGTACACAGCAGGTTGGTACGTTGTGGAAAATAGCCTACAAGACTCCCAACGTTTCTTATGCGTACACGTAAGCAACTCTATGAAGCAGCGAGTCAGAGCTAATAAATACAGTAGTACCCATAACAACCCCAGTCAAGCTAAAGAACATCTGTACATAGTGCTACATTGAGTCTATGAAGTTACATGCTTTCCGCACAAAAGTTGACTTGCTGTGCTGCAAATGCTAACTGATTATCTGTATGTTCGTCTAAGATGGAGGGAGGTGAAAGGGGAGAAGGAGAAAGAGGAAGAGAAGTGTAGGAAGTATGATGAGCAGAGAGTGGGAGATGAGCTGTGAGGGGATGTGTTGAGGGGGAGGGGAAAGAGAGTGGATGAGTCTTAGGAGCCCAGACTAGTAGAGGCACACAAGTTTCAGGTACAGTGGGTTAGGCTTCTGGAGTTTGTGGAAGAAGAATAGGAGGCTGTACCCCAGGTGGAGGAGGATTAAGAGGTAGGGGAATAAAGGAGCAAAGAAAGAAGAGAAAAGAGTTGAAGGAGGGACATGGCGCAGCAGAGGTATAGAGCAGTTCTATAGGCTCAAAGGTATAATTGTTGCTTCTCCCTGCATCATTGGGAGGGGTGAGGGAGAGAAGAGGTGTATATAAATGGAGGGTGAAACACTGGCAGGGAGAAGATAGGATGCACAGAGGGCCTCCAGCCACACCGGTGAAATATGACTTTTTGCCCCCCTCCACCAACAAATAGATCTCCCCACACATTGAATGCAAGTATAATTGTTTAGGGGGGTTGTAAAAGTGTGTGTAGGGTAGGTGGCTATGTGATAACAACAGGGTATTCTACTAACCAGGTTTGACTTATGTGTGTAATTGTATGAGCATGTATTTGTAGCTTACATTGTGATTTAGCTGATTGTTCTTTAACATTCATTGTTATAGAGGGCTGGGTTAACCATTAGAAAGTATTCTGTTGTGCTTTAGGATATGTAGGTTTAGTTTTTATGGATACTCATTAATGTTAGCATTACTCATAAGTGTTACCGTAAGGGATTTAGCTGCTCTTAAGGGTTTTAAGGTTTTGGCTCACTGCGAGCACCCACAGAGCTTGTCGAGAACATGTTGTATTTAATGGCACTTTAGCTAAAACCACACATACAGCAGGGAAAAGTTGACATGTAGTGACCACTCATAATAGTTACATGTTTGTTGCCGGCAGCATCTAATCGCTTTGTTGGTTCCCACATGGGATTTTTACTCCTAAGATTTCCTATGGAAGTCATATAATTGTGCATTAAATCTACTCAAAGCTTCATTTAATTTGAAGTTGTCAACATTAAAAAATGTCATCCCACCACTAACGCGAGTCAATCTGTTCTGCAACTAATATATTAAAATCCTTTTTGTCTAACAGAAGTTTCTCTACATGACTACTATGTATAGTCTCATTTGTTCCTTTCAATTACATTATCAACAAACTTTCTATTCTCCTGGACTGATAATGCATTAGTACAATATATCTCTGAAAAAGCTATGGTTTGTTCAAATGTTGGTAGGAAACAATTTTAGCAGAGTAATTTCCTTTATTGATTTAAAAAAAAAACTTTGATATATTTTAAATGAGAGAATAATCAGATACTGATGGATAATAGGGATGTGCATTAGTATTTTGTTTTCCAAAATGCTTTCATATCTGAAAAGTATCAGGTACTTCAATATTGGGGAAAAATCCAAAAGTACTTAACATACCCAGTTACCAGCCCAGCTTTCTCTCTAAAAGCAAATCTTTAATACTATGTTTAAGCTATTATTAAGTAAAGAGGAAAAGGACAATTACTCTGAAAGCAAGAAGAAAGCCAGTAGAATCTGATGTGTTCTGTACTTCTGTTTGTTTATTTCAATACTGTCATAGCACAGAATGTTCTGAGCAACATTTTACTTTAAAAGGACTATGCTGGAGCTCTCAACTTTTATATATACTTTCATGTTTTTTCCTTTTTATTGCCAGCAAGATACAGAGATCTGACAGTGTGTCCGTGAACTTTTTGCAAGTTCTTATTGTTGTGAAGCTCTTATGGTCACTCCCAACTGAGCATCCATCAAAGAGCTGCCGGCATTGACTTTCTTTGCATATAGAAATACAATTATTGTTTTTATATTTTATATGCATTGCCTGATATGGAAAAAAGTTAATCCTTTATTATTAGTTATATTACACTGGAGATTAGAGTTATTTGAAAATCAAGACATGTATGGGCTTATTTTCAGGCTCTGGTTAAGAAGAAGTGGCAGCGGTGCACACTCTCTTTTTAATTTTATACATTTAACAAATAAATACTATAGGCATTATAATAATAATTATAATAATTATTATATAATAAATGTAAAATAAAAAAGTAATTTATACCATGCTACACCAGTCTGATCATGCTTATCATGCAGTAAAGACATTTTCAGCCTTATTAAATTGCGATTCGACCAATTGAATAGAGCTCAATATAAGCACATAGCATAATATTTTTTTCTGAAGTTTTTAGTTAATGAAGACCTTGCTTTTGGATAGAGGTTCACTAACTAAAAACTATTGTTAAAAAAAAATATGCTCTGTGCTTATATAGAGCCCTATTCAATTGGCCGAATCTCAATTTAATAAGGCTGAAAATGATAGCAATTATGACATCCATCAAGGTCATGGTAAACCTGCATAGATTTACATCCATAACTTTTGGAGCTGGAATGTTTTGTATTATAATGTCATTCCAATCACCCAGTTTGGGCAATTGTTGGGCCAGTCCTGGTGAACCTGCAGTACTGGTGTTGCATTGTAATTACTTAATGCTGGCTCTGCCATTTCCAAATCACAGTTAGGTATATACATCCTACAGAGAGCGATAATAAATGTCTCTTGATTATTCATTCATAGTGATGTCCCGAACAGTTCGCCGGAGAACTATTCGCGGCGATTTTCGCATGTTCACGTCCGCCTTGAACGGTGAACACATGCGCTTTTCGCTTCGCCCCCTATACTTTATCATTGAGGAAACGTTGAACATCATTTATTTTATTTTATAATTTTTTTGTGTGTAATCTATGCCTGCCTGCCAGCATGTGTGTGTGACAGGCTAACACCTAACAGCTTATATTGTGCTTATTTTCCCTACTCATACCTGGTGGTGTAACTTACATTGAAAACAACATTTTTTTTCCTGTAATCTAATTTCAGTTGCCTGCCTGTGTCAGGCTCACAGCTTATATTGTGCTCAGTGACATAAAACAACACTTTTTTGACTGTAATAGATTGAATAGCAATTGCCTGCCTACAGGCGTGTGTGTGAAGCCTATTGCATCTACTCTGCCAACTTTTGCCAGTGCACAGTGACACTTATATCTTGTGGCACCTTAGATTGCATGCGCAGTGCCCCAAATTTGAAGTGGGTGGACCGACCAAGCATCTTTTTCCATCTCCCGCTCCCAAAAATCCATGCCATATACACGTCCCCTGATAGTGGACGTAACAGGGATTAAACCGATAGGAATGGTACTTAACAGTACACACCTTATAATACGCAGACAGAGGCAATGCGTATAATATTCCATGCTGTGCAGTGGAAGCCGCCAGACTCTGACCTGTGTATAATCTTCCCTGCTGGGCAGTGGAAGCCCCCAGACTCTGACCTGTGTATAATCTTCCATGCTGTGCAGTGGAAGCCCCCAGACTCTGACCTGTGTATAATCTTTCATGCTGTGCAGTGGAAGGCCCCAGACTCTGACCTGTGTATAATCTTCCATGCTGTGCAGTGGAAGCCCCCAGACTCTGACCTGTGTATAATCTTCCATGCTGGGCAGTGGAAGCCCCCAGACTCTGACCTGTGTATAATCTTCCATGCTGGGCAGTGGAAGCCCCCAGGCTTTGACCTGTGTATAATCTTCCATGATGGGCAGTGGAAGCCCCCAGACTCTGGAAGTCTGAAGAAGAGGAGTCAGAGGAGGAAGGTGGCTTTGAGGAGGTGGAAGACCAAACACAGCAGGTGTCCCAGGGGGCTTGTTGACACCTTTCGGGGACCCTTGGTGGCTGGGTGAAGGAAGAGACCTTCAATGACATCAGTGAGGACAAGGAACGGGACATGGCTAGCTTGGTATCCAACCTTGTGCAAATGGGGAGTTTGCGGTTGTGCAAAGGGACTGTTTGCGGTGCATTAAACGGGGTGATTGGTCTGTTACTGTGAAGCGGGTGTAACCCTTACACTACCTGATCGATACAACTTCATACCTGATGTTTTAAAGCATGATATTCCAAACAATTTAGGAATGTTAGGTGATTTATGCCCTTTATGGCTTAAAACTAGACTCTGCATCAACTATGTAATTTTCCGTGGGAGTTTTGCCATGGATCCCCCTCCGGCATGCCACAGTCCAGGTGTTAGTCCCCTTGAAACAACTTTCCCATCACTATTGTGGCCAGAAAGAGTCCCTGTGGGTTTTGAAATTCGCCTGCCCATTGAAGTCTATGGCTGTTCGCCGGGTTCGCCCGTTCGCAAACATTTGATGGAAGTTCGGGTCTGTTCGCGAACCGAAATTGTGATGTTCGCGACATCACTATTCATTCATTGTACATTGCCTTTTTTTTAAAAACTAAATAATTTAATCTACAAGCTATTCCTGGATGTTCAATGAAGTGTTCTTTTAAATGAAAATTCCAAAATAATATAACACATATTCAAAGATAAATCTGGAGCTGCATGGAGAAGTAATAACCGTCTGCATGAAAATAAATCTGAAATTAGTGTGTGGAACTGACCATAGGCACATCATTTTAATTTCACTGCATGTAATGTGTGCATTGTATTTTATTTTGTGGCACTGGAGAGAAAAAATGAAGAGATATTGTAGGAAATGTGAAATAAAATGTCTGATGACACCACAATCAAAACACACTCTGACATTTACCAACTTTACTAATACATAAATCCCTCTAGTCCAAGTCATCTTATTTTCCATGCAAGCAATAGTAATGTGAATTCCCATTTCCCATCATAATAGGACAGAGATTACCTCTCCGCACCATACAATAGCCACATTACTTCTCTGTAATTATGGAAGAGCTGTGCAGTTTAACGCCTTGCAATGTCTTGTAATCTATGAAAGAAAACAGCTTTAGCATATATTATGTTTTCCGCTTAATGTTTAATTCATTCATGGAAAAGCTTTTTGACAAGCTATAGTTAATAAGTTTTCCATGCTGTCAAAAGTAATAATATTAAGATTCTGTTCTGAGTTAAATTAATTTTGTTTTGTGCAATGGCCCACATAAACGTGAGTGACATTTAGAAATATAATCAGGCAGAAGCTAAGGAGAAGCCAACTTGGAAAATGGAATGAGATGCAATCATTAGACCATAGCAGCCAGCTGTAGGCATTAGTGGTTAGAGGTAAAGTGTACTAAAATGTCATCGCCGTTAGATTTTCCTTTTTTTGTTTCATTTCAAAGAATATCTTTTTGCTTTTTTCCTTGTTTTCATTCTCCTTTTAGATTCTAGCACTTCCCTTGAACTAATTCACGTGATATTTGACACCATGATCCCTGTGTTGAAATGAAAGAGCATTCTCCTCTGTCTAATCTCTGATTTAAAGTGCTTTCAACCATAGCCTTTTGGAGTTTGTGAGAGACAGATGATTGCACAAGCCTTTTCAGTTAATGACAATGAAGTAGCATTTTCATAAAGCCCAAATGATAGTGTTTATTCCTGAAGCATCTTCAACTTTGTGCCAAATAACAGCCCTCTTTCTACCTATACATTTTTAAGTGAATGTGTTGAAGTGATGTCGCCTTACCAAAGTATTGTGTAGTACATCAATGTAAGCTCATATTTGTTTCCCAATCGCAAATACAACATATATTTACTGTAATGCCAACTTGTAAGTAGACTAAAGTGATTAAGGTTTCACATATTTTTTGTTATCACCCCTCCTTTTTAAACAGGATAGCGAAGGACAGTGTGAAGGTTATACACAACTAGCCTAAGAGCTATTACCCATTGGAATGGGCCAACCACATGGGCGAAACATGTTGTTCTACCAAAAATTACACCCAAATGCCAGAAAACTAGTGAGCAATAATGCATTTGTTTAGGTATGAACATACACGTAAACCCAAACACAAACCCACAAAGTTACACCCACTTATTACCCAAGCTTCCACCCAAGAATAAAAAAATAGTTGTTAAAATATCATTTATATAAACAATTAAATTGTGCTATTTGTTTAAATTTGGTTTAATATCAACTACCAAAGCCTGGTCAAGTAGAACTGATCTCATCTTAAAAATATAAAAAAATAATGATAACATTAATTAGCTTTAAAGTTCAAAATAATAGCTTTTTCAGTATTAAATTTAATTACAAAATGGTTAGAGTACTCATTATTATTATTATTGTCTTTATTTGTAACGTGCCAACATATTACGTATCGCTGAACAACGTTTAATTACAAGGTAAAACAAAATCAACACATTGCAAGAGTGGAGAGCTCTGTCTTTGAGTTTAGAATCTAGTGTGCGCTAAAGCATCTTACTAGATTGAAAACTCGCAAACTTACAATCCCCATTTGGATCGCTACCTTGTTGTATTGAGGGGCTTGTGTTCTTCACTGAAGCTGTGAGCTATACCATGTAGGGTCACCCAAGATAGAGAGGTCAAATAAATTGTGGTCAACTGGAACTAGCAATCCAGTCCAGTATCTTTGCCATGAATACCTTATGGATTAGCACAACCAAAAACGGGTCACGGAGAGTCAACGACTAAACCACAGTGCTCATATAATGAAAACATTTTAAGGCAACAACGTACATCATGGAAATGCAATATAATAAAAAAAAACTATATTCATGCTAATGCCCCGGAGTAAAATAGATAAAAAGTCAGTTTGGAGATGTCCAAAAATAACTTGCATTAAAAATTCAGCCTCAAGTGGAAAATAAGTGAAAATAAGTCACACAATTTTTTATGTGTTTCAGTTCTTCGCAAACATTTGTGATCAATACATTTTTTTCCAAATTTTTAATTTTTTAACCAATGATCTAGCAGTGACTGTTTTTATGAAACTACAAAAAATGTATGTTATTAACTAAAATGTAGGCAATGTGTTTTTAATCTTCAGGAATAACTTTGATATAGTGTGATTCCAGCATAGATTATGTTCAAAATTCTGTAAAATGAATACAGTTATTTCAGTTGCCTATTACCACAATACTGTACAGAATTTCGCTGCACAGTACTGTGGTAATAAGCAACTGAAAGTATTTCCGAGAACCAGTTTTACTGACATTTCTAGGGCGTCAGTATCATTTGCATGATTAAGGACATTTGGATTACCTAGCTGATGAACTCAATTAGTATCTCATTTATGACCTGCTTAAGATAAATGTGAATATGATATCCTGTTGTGTTATATGCATATTTTCTGGGTCCTACAGAGAAGAAATCAAATAATACACCAAAATAGTTAGGGCTCACAGGTGTGTGATATGCATTCCAAGTATGTGCATTTCCATATTTTAGAAAAAGGGCATGGGGGATTGGAGCTACATAAGAATTTGAACAACACGGATAGTAAATTCATGCTATTTTTTATGCTCATTGTATTATTTACCGGTATACCTATCTCAAAACAAATGTTTCATAGTACATCACTGTAACAGTGTAGCACCTGCTATTTCCAATAAACATTTATTTCATAACCTTCAGTATTCTAAGGAAACCCACTTTCCTATAGTTCCACACTATAACAAACACAACACTTCATAATAATAAATAGCTTTTCTTTCAGTAAATGTTTATACAGTACACAGAGGCCCAATACATACCTGCCTGAGACTACACTGGCCTGTCTGAGCCTCATCAAGCTGCCTTCTATAGCTCTATAATTAAAGCAGGGGCAGGTTTGATTAGTTCATTGTTTTGCAGGGAAAGGGTGTGTTCGGGAAAGGTGGGACATGATGGACAGATTCTCACCCTTACTAAACCCTCCCCCTGCACTGGCTGCCTCTGTACACCAGTGATGCGTCTGTACACTCCATCATACTCACATCCTTGAGCTACCAAATAAAATCTGGTTTATTAACTTCCTGTTACAAAATCTGTGTACAACTTCACGTATGTTTTGTTTTATAAGAAATGAGTTTCCCACTAAGTGGATTGCGCATGCCCAGAAATACAGGCCGATGCGTTACTGGCTCACCTTCCACTAAAAGGGTTAATGGAGTACTTGCTGAAGTTGCCACCACTTTTCTGCATCAACTACCTTTCAACAGTGTGTGTCCTCATAGACTAATGAGCTTTGAATTAGCACTGATTAGAGCATTGACAGTTGATTATGCCACATTCCCAATGAGCCTCCTCTCTAAAATGGAATTAAATGGCTCCCATCGGAAATCTTGCAAGTGAAAAGTTCATGTTAGCTCCCTTACAAGTTTATTTTGCCCCTAAACTTGCCAAACAGAGCTACTTACAATCATCATTAATATCAAATCTGTCCTCATTCCCCAAACGTTTGTTCGCCACATTCAAGACTCTCCTCTGCTCACCTGCCTCTTCCTGTCTCACATCTGAAGACTTTGCTACCTACTTTAAAAAAAA
The DNA here is from genome assembly GCA_027410445.1 of Discoglossus pictus. Classification (NCBI taxonomy): domain Eukaryota; kingdom Metazoa; phylum Chordata; class Amphibia; order Anura; family Alytidae; genus Discoglossus; species Discoglossus pictus. Next base: position 324,291,018 of record CM050167.1, read on the forward strand.
ATGAAAATATCCATAACTAATTCTCCTCTAAGCATGGTCCTAACACACCCTCCTTTCAACAAACTGACAACACCCAGCCTTTACCCTTCCCATACTTCTCCACACTACCCTATTCCTTCATGTCTTATCCCTACCCTTTCTACCACACTTATCCCTGCCCTCACACATATATTCAACCTTTTGCTTCACACGGGCAAGTTTCCATCATCTTTAAAACATGCCATTATCACACTCATTCTTAAAAAACCCTCATTTGACTTAGCTTCTTCATCTAAATATCGCCCTATCTCTCTTCCCTTGGTATCAAAACTGCTTGAGCAATTTTTTTTTACAACCGCTTTACCAATTTATTTCCTCCAACTCCCTCCTTGACTCCTTCCAATCTGGCTTCTGACCCCAGCACTCTACAGGAACAGCCCTCACAAAAGTCACCAATTACATGCTCACCGCCAAGTCAAATGGTAATTTCTCTATCCTAATTCTCCTGGATCTCTCTGCTGCCTTCGACAGTTGACCACCACCTTCTTATCCAAATTCGCCTCTCTCTTGGCATCCATCACACTGCTCTCTCATGATTTACATCATACCTTGAAGATTGATCATTTAGTGTCTCTTTCTCTGGCCCCTCTTCTTTGCCTCACTCTGTATAATCAGCATCTATATGCTGATGATACTCAAATCTACAACTCAGCACCAGATATATCCCTCTCTATTCTAACACAAGTGGCCAACTGCCTCTCTTGTATATCCTCCTGGATGTCTGCCCATCAATCAAACTTAACATGTCAGTGACTTAATCTTCCCACCCTCCACCACAGCTTCCACTCTCACTGTTGACAATGCTATTATCACTCCCCCTCCCAGACCCATTGTCTCGTGGTTCTACTATATCATGCCCTCCCTTTCATTCCTCAAATACAATTACTCACAAAATATTGTCCTTCTTACCTAAAAAAACATTGCCAAAATACATCACTAACTTACACAAGACACAACTAAAATACCAATCCACTCTCTCATGATATCACACCTCGACCACTTCAACTCTCTCTTTGCTGGCCTCTCCATCATACATTTGTTCCCACTCTAATACATAATGAATGCCTCTGCTAGACTCATCTACCAAACTCAACGCTCAGTGTCTGCAGCTCCTCTATGTCAGTCACTCCACTGGCATCCCATAGCCTCCAGAATAAAATTTGAAATCATGACCCTCAACAATAGTGTTTCTATATTTCCGCTCTCATCTCTAAATACCCCCCACCCGCCTTCTTCGCTCGGCTAACGACCTTCTTTCCTCCTCTCTTATCACCTCCTCTCACTTCCACTTCCAGGACTTTTCTCGTGCTTCCGCCTCAAAATCTTCAAAACCTCAATAAAAATGCATCTGTTTAAAGAAGCCTATCACATTCAGCCATAATGCACAACATATCTATCATCCTTCTATACCTCATTCATACCCTTTGTTTGTAAGTTTGTGAGTTTTCAATCTTGCTTTGTGTTTTGGGGAAAGCACTGTGTATGTGTAATTTTAAGCTCAAAGACAGGGCCCTTCACTCTTTTCCATTGTGTTAACATTGTTTTTGACTTGAACTGACTCCTGTATAGCTCTACAGAATATATTGGCGCGTTACAAATACAGGAATAATAATTACATATATAGTGCTCAGCAATGCTGGTTGTTGCTAACACTTGCGCTCCTTGCGCTGGTGGAGATGAGCGCCGTAGGCGCTCATCCCTACGATCCCCTACAACTTTCGTACCGCAAATGCGGCCCCTCGCAAAGCAAAGGACCGCATTTGCGGAGGTGGAGGCTCCCTCATTGGCTCATTGCAGGCCGCAAATGCGGATCCTCGCAAAGCGAGGGGCCGCATTTGCGGAGTTGGAGGCTCTACAGCGCCTCACAACAGGTTACAAAAAACCACACAAGCGATAAACACGAAATGACTAACTACGGACTTACACAAAAAAATATTAGCCGCGGGACTTAGAAAATCAAAAAATTGCGGACAAAAAAAATCCGACCCGCGGGACTTAGAAAAAATCCATTACGGACTCGCAAAAATACGACATTAACGGACAACCCGTGCACATCGGCAAACATTAAAAAATACAGACAAAAATTAAATAAAAACCTGACCCACAGGAAGGGGGGAGCACCCAGGACCTTTGCAACACTGCTTAAACCTCGATTTCAGTCAAATTTACAAAGTTTAGATACTCGAAAATCCCCTAAGCGAGAGAAAAAATGGCAGACGGAAAAAACGAAAACAAGGCTAAACGACCCCTAAACACGCAAAATACCACAAACCAAATATGGCTTTTCCAAAAACCTGTACGACCTACAACATACACCATTAGCAAGGACACTACATCATACAAACCCGCCTACAACATACACATTCGCCGCCATTTTACAACACTAACTTACAGAATGCGGAAGTACCCAGCTACACAAACGGCTTCCCCTCGGTCACGCAGCCTATTTACACTACACACTGCACACATTGCTGACACTTACACCTCAGCTCAACAACACTGCAAATCTACATTATATGCTGCAGGAACATGCTGCCAGCCTCGCAATGAGCGCACAAGGATCTCAGACCACCAAAACACTTACTCTCTGTGGCAAACAGCATTACCTGCCTTACAATTTTATTGCCGTCATTTTGTGACGGGCAAATTGCAACGAGTGAGGTAACACTAATAACATAAAATTGAAGCCTACACATCCTGAAGTACAAAAGAAGCCTTTTTAATGGTCCACCCAACCCTATACAACAAAACTAAAAAACAATCAACTAAAGTCAGTTACAAACACCGGCTCACACAATTAAACACAGACACGCAACTAAAGATACTGTAAATGCCACCTAAGCCCCATGGGTTAATTCCTACCACCTTCCGCCCACCTATCTGTGTATCCCCTGCCATTAAATAACATAATAATTTAGAAATTAACATATACAGTAAGATGATGTTTCTGAACTGCAATGCTCATGTGCAAGAATAATACATTTTAGATTGTAAATTTGCGAGTTTTCAGTCTTGCACCGTGCTTTCAGAAAAGCACTATGGACACCGGATTCTAAGCTCAAAGACAGGGCCCTCCATTCTTTGCAATGTGTTAATATTGAATTTCTAACTAATAAACTAACTTATGTATAGCGCTACGGAATATTTTGGCGAGCTACAAATAAACAACAATAATAACGTTATATATAAGCACATAATTATATAGTCACCATGTTGCAATATTTACTAATGTTCTTTAAAGAGACTCTGTCACCCAAACAGGAAGTTGAAGTATTCTTAAGACCATTAAAAACTGGTCATGCAGTGTACAAGCAGTGTTTCTCTACAGTAAATAATTTCTGAAATATTTAGAATAGATTTTGCGGCTCCTGTATACTAATGTGCGGCTCAGACTACTGGGTGGGAGAGGGGTCTAACTGATAGATAACATTGCAGTTCTTTAATTTGGCCCCTACAGAGGCAGAAAAGCAGATCGTCATCCAAATTAGTACATCAAATCAGCTAATTAATATGTGTAAGAATTTACACCCTTATTAAATTAGAATTCGGCAAATTCTAAAGGGCTCTAGTAAAGCACATAGCATATGTTTTTTACAGAAGTTTTTAGTTAGTGAACTTCTATGCAAAAGCAAGGTCTTCACTAACTAAAAACTTCTGTAAAAAAAATATGCTCTGTGCTTATATAGAGCCCTTTAGAATTTGCCGAATTGCAATTTAATAAGGGTGTTAATTTGCAAAGAAATGCAGTAACAACATGGAATTTCCCAGGATCGATTCACTTCAGAACAAAATGGATAACACCACATACTGACAGTTTTGCCCACTCTGTAAGAATAGCCTAAACAAAAAAACTTGATTTTTGGGTGTCCTGGGATTGCTTTGGGAATTACTGTGTTTCTGGGCTCTTACTCGCAACTTAAGTGTACTCTTAAGGACCCTGGTGAGTCCCTTAAGCTATATCCCCTTACGTGATAACCCCCCAGCTATGTATTAGTACATTCTTATGTGAAATAGACTGTGGGAGTGCTGTGATTGCTACTTCCATTCTCAGCTACAAGTCAATCGTGCGGGAGATCCGACAGGAGCTATGTCATCAAGCACTAAAATGGTAGATTCACAACAGCATAGTTGCATATAAAAGTAATAAATTAGAGGCGTTATTATTCAACTGTAGTTCTTCAAAAAGTATATGGTAAATTTATGACCACAGTGGCCCGTTAAGCAAGCATACGGGAAGTCTGGCTTGATACTAATCCTTATAAATGGCATAATAGGTTGTCCAATTTCAAAATAGTTTAGCATTACATTATTATGTTATGTTAATACCCCATCATCTTTTATTTTCGTGTTAATAAGTGATGTGTGGCCCATATCAGATATGTGGAACATAAACAGCAATGCTTGCAAAACAGTTTTCAGAGGCAAAGTTTGTTTACTGACAGCTAAATGTTCTATAGGAGAAGGTTAATGCTTCATCTGTGAACCTCACAGCTGGATCTTTATAACACAACCTTGCAGACTTCATGTAATGATCAAAGTAATTTACTCACATTAATTATTTATTTGCAGGGCAGAAGAAAAATTTCATAGTACAGTAGCCACATGACACCTATGTGAGATAATTAGGCCACCGGAGACTCTTCTACACATCATAACATTTTAGTTTTCCACGGAGACCTGCTCTTCGGATCTCTACAACTCATTGTAGCTACCTCATATGATAAAGCTGCGCAACTTCTGTGGACTGCAGAATTTGTTATTTAAAAGGGACTTTTAAGTATTGGATATAATATAGCATATTATTTTATCTAGCAAAAGTGAAGTAACACTAGCAAATATTTAGCTACTAGCGACTTGCCCATCAAAAAATGACGGCAATAAGATTGTAAGGGCGGTAAATTTTGTTGGTGTTCCAAGATGCTTTGGCGCTCATTGCCAGCCTAGCACTGAGCCTCGCTCATTGCGAGGTTGTTGGTTGTTTGTGTGCTATGAGCATTGTTTTTTTTGCTAATGCTTATGAAATAATTTATAAAATAATACATCAATATACTTTACCTATTTTGAAGTAATATATGCAGGAAGCATTGTGCAGAAGAGCTGGCAATCTGTTTTGATGTTGCTGCAACATACAATGTGTGTTTTGAGGGGTGTGGAGCTGCTGTGTAAGGGCCTCATTCTATTACCGGCCGTAAATCGGCCGTAAGGCTGCGATTCCTTGCGGGGGTTCTGTTAACTCGCGATTCTATTATACGGCCCCGCAAGGATCTCCTCTTACGGCCGGCCGCATATCTTGGAATCGGCCGTAAGCTGTGGAATCTAAAAACGCAAAAATAAATTCAAGCCTGCACTGTGCAGCTCTGTAAATGCTAGGGATCATATTGGGGGACATGAGGATTAAAAGTAACCCACTCTCAAGCTTGCACATCAGCCCAAACCCGAGTTCAAATTAACTGTTTATTTTCCGGATGCGGCGTGGGCGGGTCTGAAGTGCTCCAAGCACTCTGGACTTTTTACATGGATAATTTACGGATATTAAAAATAAAATATTTAACGTATTTGAGTATAGGATAATTATGTGCTATTTTTTCTAACACCTAAAATCCCTTTATAGTCTTCTCAAAGTGCAGGATGGCTTTATTTGAGCTATTTTATGTGCTTAATTGGTGCTAGCGAGACCTCTTTCCTGCAAGTAAGCAGCGGCTCGTTTTTAGCCTTGCAGAGAGGTTTCCCGGAGCAATTGAATTGCAAATAGGAATTTCTTACGGCCGAAACTCTTGCGGCCGTTTTAGATCAAAGGCTTTCCTCTGGCGCGAGCGGCCGCAAGAGATAGCAAGGCACCAGCCGCAAGCCTGCCGGAGCCCCCGGCCGTAAGGGAATAGAATAGCCGAATAGCTTGCGGCCGGTCCTTGCGGCTCCGCAACGGCTGCGGCCGCTAATAGAATGAGGCCCTAAGTGTCAGCAATGTGTGCAGTGTGTAGTGTAAATAGTGTGCGTGCGCGAGACAAATCGTTAGGGTAGCTGTGGACTTCCGCATTGTGTAAGTTAGTGTTGTAAAATGGTGCCTAATGTGTGGTACGCGTCTGTGGCTGATTTGGCGTGCTTGTTCTTGGATCGCGTCCGTATTTTTGGGGAAATTTGTATGTGTTTGGTGGTGTTTTGCGTCTTTAGAGTGCTGTAGTCTCATTTTAGTTTTTTCGGCGGACATTTTTTCCTTCGCTTTTTCGGGTGTCTAAACTCTTCTATTTTGAGTTAAATTGAGATGTAACTTCAGTTTCCGAGGTCCTGAGTGCCCCCCTTGCTATAGGCAAGCTTTTTATGTATTTATTGTGTGTATTTATTGTGTTTTTAATGTTTTCATGTGCGCGGGTTTCAGGCGGTAAGATCGTATTTTTGCGAGGTCGTAATGTTTTTTTTCTAAGTTCCGCATCTTGTATTTGTTTCTCGTAAGTCCGTAAATTTTGCAAGGTCCGTAGTTGCTGGCAAGTAGCGCCTTCTGCGCTCCATGCCAGCAACTGCGGCCCTCACTACGCGCGCCCGCAGCATTAGCAACAACCCGCTTGCTCACAACTTTATATGTGATAGAATCAGCAAGTTGTGTAGATCTTTTATGGTAAGAACATGACTGATATACCAATACTATTACTACTAGAAATAGCAAAATAAGAATACTTCTCTGTTTTAATGTATTTGTTTAAAGCTGCTCTACCAATATTTTTTAAAGAACTAATTACTTTTTTGTGTGAGCAAATCCATAACCTATATGTGGATTTATGTTTGGAAACCAAGTTCAAATAAGACAGATTATGATCAGCAATTATTGAAATACCAATGTGCCAGTTCTTATGAACAGCTGCCAACTATTAAAAAAAATATTTTTCCTTAGAGAGAATTCTGCAACACACTGTGGATGAGAGTGACATATAGGCAATTTACCAGGTTAGGCTAAGCTAAGAAAATAGCAAAGACTGCAATCACTGGATAACTATTAAATGATTCTAAAGCCTTTGCTGACTTGGTTCAATTTTCTAAAATATATACTTACAACGACATAAGGGACGTATGGGTTACCAAGATAAGGTAGTCCTTCTCTGATGTCTAGAATGCATGTAATAGGTATGAATTCCAATTTAATGTTCCATAAAATCACCTTCTTGTTCCCTTAGGTACTACTTTTAGAGAGTGAAAGGACATAAAATCACTTTTATGTCTTCTTTTTCAACTAAACTGCTTTATGTCTTCAATTTCCATTCCCATAAACAGTGTGTGTGTGTGTATATATATATATATATATATATATATATATATATATATTCTCTCACACAAAGTAGACTTAGTTTAATGAAATATATTTATTACATTTATTACTTTAAGAATATAGAAGCATTTAAATAACTTATTGTATGTGTGTCCAAAACAGGTAATGTATAATGTGTATTTGCATTGGTTATATCTTATAGAGGTAAGGGCAAAACAAAAGATCTTTTTCCCCCTCTAAGAATGGCAGTATGTTGCATGTGATAACAGTAAATTGTGATTTCTCTATCAATTTAAAGCAGAGAAGCACAGAAACACCTCACTGATTTTAGAAATGGCAAAAAGTCCACCAAGAACTAAATATCTGGCTTTGGTGATGCAACATTGTTTATCCTTCTAAGAGGATCAAGGAACCACTGCCAATACGTCTGTGTAAACTGAGGTGATAAAAGGCACTGCTGAAGAAACTATATTCTGTATAACTTGTCAGAATAACTTTATTCACACAATGAGTCTCCAGGAAGAGAGGGACATCTTGGTTTTACCATATGAAGAAATCTCCCTCTGACCAGAAATATTTAATAGTTTATAAATCCAAATAACAACGTTAAATCATGCAGGAGATAGCACACAGTCCTTCACAAATACACACACATTTCCTAAATCTTGTTTTTAAACCTAAAATCTGTATACATTGTACATTCACCTCTGTTCATTAATCATGAAAGTACCACATGCATAAATAATTCATATGAACGAAAGAAAGACAGAATGGAGTCTAAATGGGTCATAGTGATTAGATGAAAGAAGGCCACGAACAGATTGCATTTTTCAATTAATAGTAATCTTTATACTGAAAATGTATGTAAACTCTCCATACCTTATGACCCAAGCATGGGTTACTGTTTAATAAAATTATTTCTATTACCGTGAAGTTAATCCTTGTTTTATTTGTTTTCATAGCAAGAGAAATTGGGTGACATCTGCTTCTCTCTCCGCTATGTGCCAACGGCTGGCAAGCTAACAGTTGTTATTCTTGAGGCAAAGAACTTAAAGAAGATGGATGTCGGTGGTTTATCAGGTAAGTGTCATGGCAGTTATATATAATTTACATTGTTTTGTTTAAACCCAGGAGATAGCTGGGATTTATTTAGATAATTTGAAATACACAACATGGTGCATGTGTTTCTACTTCACCAGGCAGTTAATGATTTTTGTTGTATTTAAAGGGCCATTGAAGGGATATTTTCTTTGTGCATCCGAAAGAGGGCATTTGATAATATTGAGCAATGTGTTTCTTCTTTTAAAATTAAGCTAATGGGAACAGGAGCTATGCATGAATAGCTGTCTTTTGGGGGTTGTCCCTGTCAGCCAATGTGCAGCTATATAGCTGTATGAGTCATAGTTATCTACCAATGAGATCTAGAGTTGTGCATACTCTCTGCACACTTTGCCTGTTAGTTTCTAATGAGTTTAAACAAGATTTATTAAATATTTTCTCATGAAAAATACACGTTTATGATATTTAAAAGATGCTCTTTTAAATGCATGCTATAAAAAATTGCATCCCATGTCCCTTTAAAACTTTTTGTAGTTACTGTTATTTGAGTATATCAACAAAATCAAATGATCCCTGATCTCTTTTCTAATGTATTAATTTTTGTTCTAAATTGTTTTATTGAAATAATGTCGAGTTTTATAAGGCATCACTGAAAAGAAGAACATACTTTTAGAACATTCGTTGTGCCAAAAAGTTCAATTATTTTTCAGTACTATGAAAACTTAATTGTAAAATTATTAAAACACGGAAAGGACATTGTACTGATCTAGGAATAATGGAATATGTAAAAACCATTAGCCAGATGTTTATGTAACTTAAAAAAAAACATTCTATATTGGCTATAATTAAGTGTAAGATGTAGCTAAAGAAAAAATACTTAAATGTAGAGGAGATAAGAGAGAAAATGCTAAATTCATTAATTATGTGTCTCTAACCTGAAAATCCTCTGAAGGCTAGGTGTTTTAAAATATCCCTGCATGAGTCCAATCTGCTTGTGCTCAGTTCTAATTACATTAAAATGCAATTAATTTGTACTCAGCTCAGTTGTCTTAAAGCTGTGAAGTCTTGGACAGTTTTATGAAGCAAAAGAAATGCTGCTTTATTTTAATATATGCACAGCTTATTTGCATGTGGATGTGTCACTGCATCCTAGATTTCTGTAGTTAAATAAACATTCTGCTTTAAAAGAAGATAAATTATAAAATATAAAAATAATACTATACAGTTGCAGTATGATATTAGTCAATAAATACAATATGATTGAGAATTTGTATGTGACACACATATATTTCAGATATTATAAATAAAAATAGTATATCTTTATTTCAGATTTAATAAAGCCGGTTATTTGCTTCATATATAAATACACTAGTTTAATTCTTGTAAATTAACATGAGTATTTGTTGTTCAGTCGTGTCTGTTATTAATGCTTCTTCAGTTGGGCTCGCTCAGCACCTAGTTCTGACCAAACCAGCAATACGTGATGGTTCTTATTATTATCCCTGCTAGCAGAGATAGAACTAGACCATTATTGGACCCTCGGGACAATCAAAGGATCACAGGAATTATAAGGCAGAGCAGGAAAGTAACCGGCTGTAACTCTTCTTTTAGGCAGATGTAGAATTATTAACCCCTATTATCAGAGCTATCTCTTGCCTCAGTAATGAACACACACTTAAATTATGTATGACCACTTGAGCACCTTTTTTTCTCTCAATCCAGCAGGTTATATACATTTCAGACCTTCCAGTCATGCCCCCTTAGCAAATGACAAGTCATTTGTTCTATGTCTCAGGAAGTTTCTACTCTATGAACTCAGTGGGGAATCAATTAGCCACATATGGACAGAGACAGCAAGTGGCCCTCTAAAGCCGGGGGTTAACCCTTTGAGGAACCACTCAAAACCAGAAGGGAGATGCCTCTTGACAATAACGCTTACCGATAAAGGTTAAATATTAATACTGATAACCTTAACCATAATGGGAGCTCCCCATTTCTTGTTTTATTAACACTTCTATCCTTGCCCTCATGGCTGCAGCAGTTCTGATCTAGGTGGCCACACAGGTTATAAACAAAAATGGGTACATGTGAACAACGCATTCCCAGCTGATGGCCTGGCCTTCAGATTATGATATTACCCTTTCACGACAAAGATATCCTGGGGATAGGCTCTTATGTTCCGATCTTTTCTACACATATAGGTGCTACAATATGCCACACATCCAGCTTTGCAAACAAATGGTGGCTTGGTCTGATTATTCCATTATCTGAGGAGAGGTAATTAACACAGTAGTGTCACTATGTGGCTTTCTCCTGTCATGGCAGGGGGGTGAACAGATGTTAATGTTGCCACCCTTCCCCAGAGACAGTCTGTCTTTGAGGAAATAGGAGGGAATTATTTGATGGTTCCAGAAGTCCAATATGGATTGACTGAACAATATGGCTGATAGCACCACCTGTCCCACCATACAGTAGGGCTGTCCCACGCCAGCACTTTAACCAGTGCCAACTCAACAGTGTCCGACTATCCGTGACCCTATGAAGTGCAGTACGCCAGGTACATCTTGTGTCTGGATGTGATAATCCATAAGGTATTCATGGCAAATATACTGGAGTGGGTTGTCAGTTCCTTATTCAGTGGACCTCCATTTGTCTGACCTTTTTGCTATGACTTGCCCATCATGAGTGACCGTGCAAGATATAGCTCACAGCTTCATTGAGTTAAACAATCCCCTTCACCATGACAAGGTAGCGATCCAGAAGGGAAAGTTGAGTATAACTTGTTTATATCTGAAAATGTTCAAAGTACTACAAGATAGTATCAATTGTCTTAAAATATCAGAATTAATCTGGTGCTCTATTGCACCTCCTTCCTATACCTTTTGGATTTCATTACTTTATAGTCTTCCTAGATTAGGAGTAAGATATGTGTCGTGGGAACCATGAATGTGTATTCAAAAAGCTACTGAATTCACAATATATATATTTGACAGATCCACTGCCACGTTAGGGATTCAGTGCCTTAGTTTCTAGCACCATAATGGAGTACTCAGGAGGCTGTTAAAGCTTTTAAGGACCTTTACTGAAAACTTGGTCAACTGACACAAAAAGAAATGTAACACAAAACAAAAAGCCTAGCTTCCTTGAAGCGCTGACTAAGCAGTAGCTGCAGTTTCCTCACTGACAAAACTAATGCAAAATAAAGTCCTCCAATATACAGGCCTGCATGCTTGTCTGCTCCAACAGTCTGTGGGCCTGCTTCAGGCTGCAGAAGTGCTGTCTCTCTTGAATCACAATCTTGCTGTCTGTATGCTTCAGGCAGTCTCTCTTACTGCCTGTCTCTCTCTGCGTCTCAGGATCTCTATCCCATCTCAGACTGAGCTCAGGCTCCAAACTTCCAAACACATCTCTCCCTGGATGAAGACCTCTATTGCATCCACACCTTTGCCTTTTAAGCTGTGTGTTAACCGTCTCACTCCTAGGGAGAAATTATGAAATGCTCTCTTCTGACCTCTGGTGGCACTTCATCACAATATATATATATATATATATATATATATATATATATATATATATATATATATACATATATATACATATATATATATACATATATATACATATATACATACATATATATATATATATATACATATACATATATATACATATACATATACATATATATACATATACATATACATATATATACATATACATATATATATATATACATATACATATATATATATATATATATATATATATATATATATATATATATATATATATATATATATACAGCAATTGTTTCACATATGGTGGGCTAAGAGTGATAGAAGCCCTCCACCGTAAAAAGTACAGTAGTACAAATAAGGAATAGTACATTAGTGATTCCATTTGAATGTTTAAAAATAAGTTGATAAAAACTTATTTCCTGCTCAAATTTCTCAGAAATACAGTATATGCACTGCAGTCTGGGAAAACTGGGCGGGGCATGCAAATTAGGCCAATTAATGCACCATCACTCTGTCAATCCAAACCATTTTAAACATGGCTCCTTTTACGCATATGCTTACTGTATTTAACAGTTTTAGACATAGCAACGGATGGATTTTTCACAAACCAGATCACTTAACCACATACAGTACTGTTTCACGGTTACTGCCAATCCTCAGTATGGTGTGAGTGCCTGGTTTGTGTGGTAATCATTGTAGAGAGTAGTTCTATACAGCAATTGTTTCACATATGGTGGGCTAAGAGTGATAGAAGCCCTCCACCGTAATAGTAAAAATAAAGGTGCATTCGTGTTCACATTTTGACATCTAAAGTAAGTAAAAAAAAAAACTCCCAAGAAAAACAGTTGCACTCTGGAAAACTAGGCAAGGACATGCATTTATGCTGTTTAATCCAATACCAGTACGTGGCTCTTATTTGCATATCAAATTTCATCAGTGTGTGGCTGATACCTAACTCGTACTATGGATTTTGTGGGAAGGATATTAAGCACAACATCATTTAACTTATGGTGGACAAAAGAGGGATAGAAGCCCTCTATCATACAGAGGACTGTAAAGAAAAGAGTACATTTTTTTTCCACATTTGGACTTCTAAAAATAGGTTAAAAAACTTATTTCCTGCTCAGAATCTCTGAAAATACAGTAGTTGCAGTGCAATACAAATAAATATGGTGCATACATAGTGGTTCAAGGGACAAAATGTTTCAAGTTGATGTATGTGTCCCTTTAAGATAAGCTAAAATCAGCTATTGAATCAAAGCAGACAACAGCACACAGTACAGAATATAATGGCTTTGATTAACTGCTTCCTTTAGGCAATAACAGCAGTGTCAGGAGAGATTTGGTGTGAAGTTGGTTAAGCAGAGATGTTGAAAGAAATAGGGAGTGGAAAACTGATACTGGGATAATAAAAAAAATCTCAAATGAAAACAAAATTTTCTAGACTAGAAGGCTTTGACAAACAATAAAAAGAGCAGAATATTGCGTGATCTAAATCTCCTGCTTATTTGTCATGGATCACATTAGTGGTGTAGCATTAAAAAAATAAAATTCAGCTATGATGTAACATTGAGGGCATTTTCAAGGGAAATCCATTTTATTTAGTTCTTCGAATCCAGCTCCTGTGTCATATCACATAGTCATTTGTGACTCGTGCCAGCTTGTATTCCCAATACAGAAATGGACTAGGTCAACTCAGGTTACGGCTTGAAATCCTTGCGGTTGTTAAAACCGGAACTTACAGCCCATTGAAGCAGGGCCAGATAAGGACCTTTAGAGGCTCTAAGCACATAAAAGATGCTGGTGCCTCTATATATATCTAATTCAAAATATAAACAATATAAAATATAATATAATAAATCATTACAATGTATGTCATTAACATCTATTATTACTATTTTATTATCTTTTGTACTACTGTATATATATGCGATTCCCTGCGGGGGTTCCGTTATCTTGCAATTCAATTATACGGCCCGCAAGGATATCCCCTTATGGCCGGCCGTATATCTTGCAACCGGCCGTATGCTCAGAAAACTTTAAACGCAAAAATAAATTCAAGACGGCACTGTACAGCTCTGTAAATGCTAGGGATCATATTGGGGGACATGAGGATTAATAGCAACCCCCTCTTAAGCTTGCACATCAGCCCAAATCCGAGTTTACATTAACTGTTTATTTTCCGGCCGCAGCGTGGGCCGGTCTGAGATGCTCCAAGCCCTTGGGACTTTTTACATGGATTTTTGACATAAATTAAAAAATAATTTATTTACGGATTTGAGTGTAGGGGAATGTTGTGCTATTTTTGCTAACACCTACAATCACTTTATAGTCTCCTCAGAGTGCAGGATGGCTTTATTTCGGCTTTATAATGTGCCTAATTGGTGCTAGCGGGACCTTTTTCCTGCAAGTAAGCTGCGGCTCGGTTTTAGCCTTGCAGAGAGGGTTCCCGGAGCAATAGAATAGCAACCGGGATTTTCTTGCGGCCGAAACTCTTGCGGCCGTTTTAGATCAAATGCTTTCCTCCGGCGCGAGCGGCCGCAAGGGATAGCAAGGCGCCGGCCGCAAGCCTGCCGGAATCCCCGGCCGGAGGGGAATAGAATAGCCGGAAAGCTTGCGGCCGGTCCTTGCGGCCCCGCATCTCCTACGGCCGATAATAGAATGAGGCCCACGGTGTTTATATTGCAGATTATAAAGCTGGTTACTTTATACACAACTATTTTTTAGATTACCTTGTGGCACCTACTTTATTTTCATCTACGTATCTGGTAAAATAGTGTCCATACATATAAATTGCTCCGGGACAGATCATATATGCCAGGTCTAGCAAATAAGTAATATGTGCTTAGTCACAAGCTGTATACTACAGAATAATAGAACAAATATAATTTTAATGTTCTTAGAATAAATAATGGAAATCTCTAAAGATATTCAGAGGATCTTAGTAAAAATCAAAAGTTATTTTTCAATATCAAAAGCAAGCACCTGCTATTTCCTGAGGATTACTTAGATTTTCATGGGCCCTTTATTAAAATATACTTAATCTTAATGCAGTCTGTTGTTTTGCTTCATAGTCCAAAAATAGAGTCTGGAATAAACTGTTTCCTACTTCACACTCCAAAGTGTATTTAAATTGGATTATGCTCTAAACCCCTTCTGGATACTACCTTGTCATGGTGAAGGGGCTTGTGTACTTCAATAAAGCTGTGAGATACACTATGTAGGATCACCCAAGATGGGCAGGTTATAGCAGAGAGGTCAGACAAATTGTGGTCTTTGTAATAAAAAACCTTATGGATTGGCACAACTGGACCCGAGATGTGCCTGACATGCTGCAGTCCATAGGGTCACAGAGAGTCGGATTTGACTGAATGACTAAAACATGCTCTAAATGTGTACACTTTTCAATGGAATGGTTGTTTTAACAGGTGCATCTTAATCTTAATCCTACTCAAAAAGACCATACAAATAACAGGTTCCTTATGTGATTAATCAAATATTTGACCAGAACATTCACACTTTCAAATCAGTCTATGATCATGACCAACTTAATAATTAAATAGCTGCATCTCTGCAAGAGTGAAATCTCTTTTACTTTTAATATAATTATACTACAATTTCAATTACTTTATTAAATAATGATTTCACAATGAACTTGCAATAAATTATTACTATCCACAAATCTTTCTTTAGATGGTTGCTCTTTATTTTTCGTTGCTAAATAAGTATAGGCAAACCTAAATGCGTTCCAGGTCAGTTTGTTCTATGACACTTTGCTTTATAGCAGTTTGGTTACAATGTACTCACTTAGACTGTTGCCGTTATAGAGTTTTCTCTTAGTTAACTGTTCATCTATTTAGTTATTCAATGAATGTTAACCATATTTTGGTGATTTTTTTCAGATCTTCAAGTTAATAATTATTTAGATGTAGCTATATACCTAGATGATACTTTTATACTATAGTTCCAATCATTATTGCTATCTAAACGTCTTTCTTTAGACAGACGGATGCTTGTTATTTTTTCAGTTGTTGAATGAATATAGTCAGACCTAAGCACTTTCCAGGTCTATTTATACTGTGACAATTTCCTTAATACCAGTTTTGTTGTTAAAAATATATTTATTTAATCTGCTGCTATTAGAGCGTCTTCTCTTAGTTAGGAAGCTGCTTATCTATTTAGTCATTCAATTAATAACTGAATGTAGCTGTAAGCTATATTCCTACAGTCATAACTATTTAAGTATAGAAAAGCTTTTAACAATTAAGCATCTAAAACTGCTACTTTGTACATGGCTTATGCAATCGGGCTGCTTGTACTGGTGGCGTCTGACGTCAGACGCTCGTCTGTCTATAATTTGGGGGTATTTATTTATCAATTTATTCACTAATGTTTTTCATTGTTTGCTAGTCATTTATTCATTATATGGTTCACATAAATGTTTTTTATAGGGTAGATTATACTTAAAGCACTGGTTTTGTTTTGTTTTTAAAAAATGGTGGGATTTTTTATTCACTTAGCTGCTAGATTGTACAATATATTCTTATATTCATCCACTTAATAATTTGTTTTACAATTCTGAAAAAAATACCCCATGCACCAAAAAAAAAAAAAAAAAAAAATATATATATATATATATATACATATATATATATATATATATATATATATATATATATATATATATATATATATATATATATATATATATATTATATATAATATTTATATTTGCTGGCTACTTTGCACAGGTATATTTTAGATGACCTTGCGACACCTTGATCTGTATCTGATAGATCTGATAGTACCAAGCGCCAAGCACAACATGGAGGCAAACTGTAGTTTTTCTCATAGCAAAACATGAAGAGGGTCAGTTAGTCAGTGTACCCCACTATTTTCTCTGAGGAAATTTGTATTACACTTTTCCAACAGTGATATATTTGCAAAAAGGAGGACCTGCCAATTGATGAGTGCAGTTGAACGTCAATTTCGAAAGTACATTTCCAACTAGTGAACTATCTCTCTCTCTCTCTCTCTCTCTCTCTCTCTCTATATATATATATATATATATATATATATATATATATATATATATATATATATGTCTCCCAGTCTGACTGCATATCTATTTTATTTGTCAGATCAAAATACATTTTAACTTAAATAATTTTTGTATCCCAACGTGAACACATTGGCATGTCGATTGAGCCATCTGTGTTCAGGCATTTTGCATTACTTGTCTGTTGATCCTGAGAACTGACTTTGTTAACAACCCAAATTACCTGAAAATGGCTTAATATTAGAAAGTTGTAATAATGCTATTTAACATGTTTTTACTCCAGAATTTAGCAATACTGTAATAATTATAGTTAAGATTATTTATTTTACTGTGTTATCAAGATAATACTAATTCATTATTTCATAAAACATTTTTGAAAAAGAAAACCGGTTTTAAAGGTATCCTTGTATGAGAATGATGTTGCAGTACAATTTGTCATAAATCTGTCACTTTAATATATAATGAAGTGTTACAAAAAAGAAAATACTAATTTAACAATGGCTTCCCGTGGCAATCTTGGCTAATATATAAAAGTGCCCACCAGGGAGTTTTGGAATGAAAGAGTTGGATTATGGAACAGTGATTAATACATCAAATTTGACAGAATACAAGAACAACATGTCCCCTCCCCATCTGCTCATTTTATTACCTGCAGCCCTATTAAATTTGAAACCTGTAGCGGCATCAGCACACCCTCAAAGGCTGCGGGCTTGAAATTCGGTTTTGTTACATAGCTATTAAATTAGACCATGCCGCAAGTTAGGGTCGGTAGATGCAAGCCCGTAAACCATTCTTGCCATGTTGGATGTGCGGCCCTGAACATGATCAATTAGTTACAGGTTTAGACGAAGCCAAAGAGATTGTCACCATTACGTCACTGAAAAATGAAGGTTGGATTTCAAAGTGTTACTGGTTTCAATTATGAGTTTCGATCGGACCCACATTCCAGAAATATTGCAATATTAATAAATCAGTAAATATGATCTTCTAGTCCCTGCGAGTTCCATTATATGTATTAACACATTGATTGACGCGATCGAAATAACACGGAAATTAAACTTCTCTCACAGCAAGGTGGGGTGATGGTTATATATATATATCACATATAATATTTGTCAAACTGCGATTCGTCGTCACGCTTGCGACAAATCGCAGTTTGACAACGACGATTGCAGCAACGGGCCGCACATGTGCATTGCGCGGCATAGACAGAATAGGAGGGAGAGGAGTAGGGGACACAGAGGAGAGAGGGGAGACACAGAGGAGGGTGGGAGAGACACAGAGGAGGGGAGAGAGACACAGAGGAGGGGGGAGAGACACAGGGGAGTGAGAGGAGGGGGAGAGACACAGAGGAGTGAGAGGAGGGGGGAGAGACACAGGGGAGGAGGGGAGACACACAGGGGAGGAATAGGAGGTGGGAGAGACACAGGGGAGGAGAGAGGAAGGGAGGGGGGAAGAGACACAGGAGAGGGGGAGACACACAGGGGTGGGAGAGGAGGGGATGTAGACACACAGGGGAGGGAGAGGAGGAGAGACACAGGAGAGGGAAATGGGGGGGAAGAGACACGAGGGAGGGGGGAAGAGACACGGGGGAGAGACACAGGGGGGAAAAGAGACACAGGGGAGGGAGAGGGGGAAAGAGACACAGGGGAGGAAGGGGGGGGCAAGAGACACGGAGAGGGAGCTGAACATGACCTCTTGTTGTAGCACTGTTCTTTATTTGAAAGATTTCTGACATACATTTGCAGAGATTATTTTAGAAGGAACATAATGAAATGGTGAGGTCCAAAGGCGATCATTGCGAGGGCAGTAAAGTAGAGGGGGAGAGGCTCCCATTGTGTGGCAAACAGCATTGCCAGTCTTCACATTTTATTGCCGTCATTTTTGACGGGCAAGTTGCTAGTATATATATATTGTATATATATTTAAAGGCAAGTGTGTTAAATATTAAGTTGGCAAGCCAAGCAAGTGAATATATGGTGACATTGTACAGGAGAGAAGCAGAGAGACAGGCTAGAACAGTGTTGGGCAACAGTTGGCCCAGGGGCCTCAAGCAGCCCTCAGATACTTTCTATGCAGCCCCAGATTGTTCTCTAGAGTGGGAGAGTATGTGACTCTTCAGCAATACAGTCCATTTTATTTGTCCACAACTAGCAAATCACTTTCTCTTGTTCTGTAAAGGCCATATCCTTACAATCTATAACTCTATTATCAATTAAGCTCCACTTGTTTGGCTTTATGTAAAATAAAAATGTAAAATCAATGTATGTGTGGGCCCTTCAAGAAAAATATATTGCCTACCACTGGACTAGAGTTAATGCAGGTGCAGAAAACAATGGCACCTACAGCAGCCAAATACAAGTTCTGTTACATGCCCTGGGCTGGAAGAATGATCTGCTAGGAAAGATGGAGACAGGGGGTGAGGTCCAATTCTACTTAGATGTCCATTAACAGTTGGTAACTGAGCAAAATGAGTTATAATGCTACAGCAATGACAGCTCATTATTAGGTCACAGTAAAGAGCTGTTACATCAAGGCCCCAGGCACGCTTACTGTGATGAAGGACATTCTCTCATTTCCCAGTGCCATTTACCCTGCAGCTTCCATGACCTCTTGTTGTAGCACTGTTCTTTCTTTGAAAGACTTCTGACATACAATGTATTGCAGAGATTATTTTAAAAGGAACAGAATGTAATGTGTTACAGTTTCGAGATGTTAGTCTGGTTTAGATATATACTATATTTCTGCATATATGTATAAAGTCTGGTTTAGATATATACTATATTTCTGCATATATGTATAAAGGCAATGAAAAAACAGAGACCTCTCTATTGAGCCATATTATATTTTAGATATCATCTATTTGTAAACTAATTACATTTTAATTTAAAATTTTAATATATTTTATTACATAGAATAATTCCATTTATGTACTTCAGACAACTGCTATAAAAAGCTATTTCCTGCTCTGGAAAGTATGCTCACCCATCTGCTGTTAAAGTAATTCCTGCTCCAGGGAATACTTTTAATTGTTTATTATTAGTATGTAAATTAGCATCCTTATCTTTTACTGTATTAGCTTTTACTTTTAAAAAAATTCTGTGTGCAAACAAAATGTAGGTCAATTAGCATTCATGCATTTTTTTTACTTTAACCCTTATTGTATGCCATTACTGATGTTTACTAAATCCCACAGTAACACCCTGCTTCTTCAATGAGGTTAAGGTATTCAAGTCCAAAATAGAAAAGCATTTCCTATGTAGAATATGCATGTGCTTAGTGATGTAGAATGAGCTAAAGGCCAATATTCAGAAAGAAAAGCATAACGTTCTGTGTCACTAAACACAAATAATAGATACAAGCCATGATGTGCTAATTCAAGTATAGGATATTGAAAGTAAACAAACAACAGTATATCATCCAGTAAGATCTTGTTACACTGTAGAAGGACATACTATAAAGTTATTTATTTTAAAAATCCTGCTCATATCTACTTGGAAAGGGCTGAAAAACTTTTTGGAGTTGATGGATCAAACAGATTGCATTAGTGTTACACAGTTAAATATGAAGCAATGCTTGCTCTTAGGTATGCGTTCGATTACCTCCTAATTATAGTGGGAGCACAGACAGTGATCAGAAGCCAGGAGACCTATATTTACTGAGAGTTTGGCGGACAATAGTATGGTGTAACTGATTCACAACATATCCTTAACTTTATCTTTACCTTTAAAACATAAGTTTTATTTTTATTGAACCTCTGTTTTATTGAACCATTAGCTTGCTCAGCAATTAACTCAGGAATTCATGTCAGGTCCAATTCAAAAGTTTGCCCTATCTATCTATCTATCTATCTTTCTTTCTTTCTTTCTATCTATCTATCTATCTTTAAAGGGCCACTTAATTCAGCACAATTTGGACCATTTCACTGTGAAGATCTCATAAAAGCAATTTGAAATACTTTTTAAATTTTTTAAATATGTGCATTTTTCACTGAGAGATCAAATCTGTGTTTATATGTAGCGCTGACTGCCCACTGCCAGATCCATGTCTTCTATATCACTGTAACCAATCAGGTTTCCGGGGTGTCCCCGCCCTTCAAATTAATGGTAATGGATTTGCCAGACTGTTTATATTTCAAGTTTGAAGGGAACAGAACATCTAATAGTTTTATTATTCTCTTGCTGCAGAAAATTCAGGTTTCTGCTTTTTTTGCTTCTGGAATGTGAGCAATGCAGGGGTGGGCAGTGGTCTGTGCTCCATGCTTGTGCTCTGCTTGGTGTGCCCTTGGTCCTTTCAGTAATCCTTGCAAACCAACTGTATCCTGTATCACATCTATCTGTGTACACATGGAATGCTGGACTCACCTAAACACGAAAGCTATGGGGATGCTGTGCTATCCATCATATTATTGTCCCATCGTGCACTACACTCAGCAGTCTGTTATTACTCATGCAACAGCCAGGAGGCAGTATAGATATGATGTAAACACGGTTTTAAAGCTTAATATTTTTTTAGTGAAATAAAAAAATAGATAATTTTAACATTCAATCTTGTGCTCTTTCACCCCATGAAGAGCACTTATAATCTGGTAAATAGCCCTTTAAGTGGAGGGCTGAGTGTGGATGAGGCAATATGGAGAAGTCAAGAGGGTGTCTTAGATTGTTAGATTTTCTTTTATATGATTGAAATGACCACATCCATTTCCTCCTCACTGATCCAGAAGTAGACTGGTAGAACATAAAAAGGTTGCATTGCCCTCTGTAAATGTTATCGCCCCTCTCACACACACCTTCTACCACCATATCATGGATGGTTCCAAGGTCTAGCAGAGGAATCAAAAAACAAAAAAAAATTCTAATGAAATCTTGCTTTATGACTTTTACCCTTCTTAATTATGCTCAAAGTCAGATTTGGTTTTTATCAAGCATGCTTAAAGTATTTACCATGTTTGACCTTAAAACTACACTGGAAGGCTGTTCAACGTTCTATTACCTTATCTGTAAAGTTGTATTTTCAGATATTACCCCTAAATATTCCACCTTTAAACTTCAAATCATGAACTTTTGTTCTAGCATTCCTTTGTCTCTGGGAGATACTTCGCTCCTGAACTTTATTAAAGCAATTAATAAATGTGAAGGTCTCTATCATACCACCCCTCTCCCTCAAGTCCTCTAAGCTATACATATTAAAGATATTTTAGAAACAGATGAGCTTTCTGGCAACCACCACACATAGATGCATTAACGAGAAATGATCATATTATTTTAAATGTGGAAGGACTCATTTTGCCAGTAATCCATGAATATGGCCAGGGGAGCATGAGCATGACATTGTTGCATTGGGATTATGTGTTATTGTGTGGTTATATGTTGCCTGTACATGGTTATTATGTATCCTAGTTATGATATATTATAAGAGGGAAAATGTTATATAGAACATATGTGGAATTGGTAGAAATGCTCTGCACCGAAGTTATCTGCAGATCATTGCACACTCACACATACAGACCTTGGGTCAAGACAGATGTATGTACTTCAAGTAGTCCTAAGCAAACACTTGAGTTTAACATAAAGTTTTTTTCACTAGCCAGCTATAGATATTTGGTGAATTTGATCTCAAGAGCTTTGATAGCCAAAGATTGCAAACCAGATGGTCTGACATCACACATACACAAATGTACACAAGGGTGTGGTATTGGAGAGTATAAATATGTTCTTTTGATCATTCAATAAAAGTTGAGAGATAGTTTTCACATATACAAGGTGTGAGACTATTTCTGTGTGTTGTATCCTGACTTGGGGAGTGGTCTTGCCATGGGCCACTAGTAACCTGTATGCAGTATTCTCTGCCTGTACCTCTTCAGAAGCCATCTTTTGTGCCACAGAAAACAGGAACTACATGATTCTGCTGGGGTAGGTTTGAACTAGGTTCATATCAAGCCCCCTTGAAGAAGCACGTTGTGACAAAATGTAATTTCAAAAACTATAGAATACCCTATAAGACTTTGCAATCCATATCTACTTTTGTCTATCATATATACAGTGAGCAAAAAGAGTCTGCTCTCTGAGTGGGTTACCATGCCCAAAGAACTTGAGTCCGTTTGTTCTCAGATTGAGCTCCTCTGACCTTTTTTTTCAGTATGCAAATTATCTTGGGGTTTGGTATCCCTAAGGACCATAGGGAACTCCAGATGTTGTACCCCTAGACCTCACTGCTGGGGCCTAAAAAAGGCCAAAACATATGTCCAGGGTTTGCTGTGTCTCCTGTTTTATGAAGAATTGGATCACTGTGAAATCTGACTGATATGCTAGAGGATATTTCTTCCATATGAGCAGAAGGAGGCTGTGTTCTGAGTGGGTTACCATGCCCATAGAACTAACCAAGAATATCTCTCTCTCTATAAATAAATAATTTATATATGTATATATATATATATATATATATATATATATATATATATATATATATAGCTGTAATTTATAAGATCTTTTCATTCTGGTCTATGGCAATTTTTGAATTTACATTTTCATTATATAATAACGTATATATGGGAATTTAAAACGTATCTATTTGCAATATGTAAACACTGACGATTTCATCATTTGTAACTGAACTGTCTGTCTAGTCCATGAAAACATAAGGCAATGTCTTTCTGAAAAAAAAAGCACTCTAAGATCAACTAATTCTGTTCACAGATTTATATTACAGAGACTAAGAGTGCTCTCAGTGTGATTCTGGCATCCTGGAGTGAATCTCATAAAGAAACTGTTTGGCCTGAATCATACAAATTATCAGAGCTTTTAGAAAACGTGTCAGCAGATTATATTAGCTTTTGATTTGAAGAGAAAGCACTACACTCCAACAGACGGCCAGCATGCTTGCTATTTACACAGGAGTTTGCTTGCTCTTGGGCATTTGTGTAAAGCTTTTCATGTTTACAGTCCTCTCTGTTTCTCTTTTGTTTACAGTTCCAGCATATCTAAATGCTAATAGTTTAGGCAAAGAAATAATACCCAGGCCCACTGTGGACTTACCTGAGCTCCTCTGTACACACTTATAGAAACACTGAATCCATTCGCAGAAGGGCGTAAAGTCTTTGTAAATCTGCGCTGACATCTCTTGTTTCATAAATTACACCATGCAACTGAAACAATAAATATGTTACTTTCTCAAAAAACTTATTTAAAGGGTTAGGTACTTTTAATAAAATGCCTTATCTTGCACCATATGATTAAAAGGGGAATTTGCTATTAGATAGAATTCACAGTATCAAATGCATAACCCTGCTTTTGCAGGATAAATGAGGAAATATTGGCCAGAAGAATATTTTAGGTGTAACATGGCATCAAGATTATAGATATTATGCCGACAATTACTGTGGATTCAAGGGGGCTTTACATTTTATTTATGTAAATGCATGTTTGTGCAAAAAATTATTGTGTATGAGAATTACATACTGCATTTTCTGAAATACAACACTTGCTTTGCAAGCTGAAAAAAAAGGCTCCCACATCTTACATTCAAAACATGCATTATGTATATTTTGTATAGAAAATATTTTAAATGAATACTAAAAGTTTAAGTTAATTTGCAGGAATGTAATATTGTATTGTATTCTTATTTGTATAGCGCCATCAATGTGCCCAGCGCTTTACAGAGACCCTGCTCCAAACTGCTTAGCGTAGCTGTCTAATCATATAGTGAAAAGGCAAATTCAGATACACTAAAGGGCTACTGTCTTGCCCTTACAAGTAATGCTTGTTGTGTATAGACTATTAAAACAGTATACAGTTTAAGATAAGTTTATATGTTTTCTTACTTTTGACTATGTCAGTATTAGGCCCCTCCTGGAAACAGAACTAGAGTAGTCATTTAAGGTAAAAGGTAAACAGAGGATGCTGCTTAGTTTCTCCAAGTGTATTCACTAAGGGCCTCATTCTATTAGCGGCCGCAGCCGTTGCGGGGCCGCAAGGACCGGCTGCAAGCTATTCTGCTATTCTATTCCCTTACGGCCGGGGATTCCGGCAGGCTTGCGGCCGGTGCCTTGCTATCTCTTGCGGCCGCTCGCGCCGGAGGAAAGCCTTTGATCTAAAACGGCCGCAAGAGATTTGCAATTCAATTCCTCCGGGAAACCTCTCTGCAAGGCTAAAAGCGAGCCGCAGCTTACTTGCAGGAAAGAGGTCCCGCTAGCACCAATTAAGCACATAAAATAGCTCAAATAAAGCCATCCTGCACTTTGAGAAGACTATAAAGGGATTTTAGGTGTTAGAAAAAATAGCACATAATTATCCTATACTCAAATCCGTAAAATATTTTATTTTTAATATCCGTAAAATATCCATGTAAAAAGTCCAGAGTGCTTGGAGCACCTCAGACACACCCACGCCGCAGCCGGAAAATAAACAGTTAATTTGAACTCGGGTTTGGGCTGATGTGCAAGCTTGAGAGGGGGTTTCTTTTAATCCTCATGTCCCCCAATATGATCCCTAGCATTTACAGAGCTGTACAGTGCAGGCTTGAATTTATTTTTGCGTTTTTATATTTCACCGCTTACGGACGGTTCCAAGATATGCGGCCGGCCGTAAGAGGAGATCCTTGCGGGGCCGTATAATAGAATCGCGAGTTAACTGAACCCCCGCAAGGAATCGCAGCCTTACGGCTGATTTACGGCCGATAATAGAATGAGGCCCTAAGGGTGCTGTTTAAAGTGTTTTTAAAGAGGTGATTTTTAAGATGAAAATTGAAAGTAGTGATATTAGGAATATTGTGTGGTAGTGTGTTCCAGAGGCGCAGTGCTACTAGTGAGCTCTAGAACCGAACAGAACAATGGAAAGCATTGTGTGCAGAGTGAAGATGTAGTGAGAGAAGAAATAAGAGATAGAAGAAGAGTCTTAGGAGTGAACCTATCTGAAACAGTGTTGGTTACCTCATAATAACATTAACCCACATTTTTTAATAAAAAAAAGGCATTAAAACATATTATCAGATTCTGCCTAATGAGTATTTCAGATATCATCTTTAATGCACTTTTAATTGATTGAAGAAATATGAATTATATCACCACACTGCCAGTAGGCAGGATACACACAAAACAAAGTATATAAGAGCCTAAATACTAGATATTATGGTTTATAAGTGCAAAATATACAATTTAAGAACAAAACGCACTGAATAGGGGGACAAGGATACAGATAGGTGTGTTATGATGCTACATATTTTTCCATTTAGACATATTACATTTATCTAAATAGATGTTAGTAGCAGTAACACCTATACTTTTCAAGCTTAGTTTATATGGGCTTGAATCCTGGGATACCCAATTAGAATGTAAAATGTACTGTTTTCCTGCAATATGTGCTAATTACTTGGGTAACAATTACTTTGGTAACAAATTGTCTGCACTGTCAGTAACAGTCTTTATACGGAAATGATGACCCCGATTATTTTAATCCTTTAAAAAATTTATTTTCTTGTATTCCTAAAATTTACATCTATCACTATGCTGACCTTGACGCTTAATCTTAAGTCAGATAATAAGTACCAATGGGTGATTGCAGTGTATTATCTTGTGTTTTTCTCATAATTAACATCACGCTATGTGGTTCAGATTTGGCTGACAATTTGTATAAGTCTTTCACAAAGTCTTATCAGCTACCTGGTAATTTGCATATCATTACCCTCTATAATCCTTCGTTTGAGCTATGCTATGCTTTAAAACTCTAATTAAGTTTTTAAAGTGTTACTGTCTGCCTGAAACATTTGGTTTCCTGCATACACTTAAGCTAAGTTCACCTCTCCAGTTTTTAAAGATAATGTCTTAAAGAAAATTGAAGCAAATTAAAGAACCTATGAAACTATGTAACCTGACACACAGGATGAAATAAGACAATGCTTACATTTTTGACCAACACATGACAGAGAAAACATTTTGCTGTGCTCCTCACTGCGCGAGTCGCGGCCCTCGCTACGCAAGACCTCAAGCGTTAGCAACAACTCGCATGCTCACAACTATATATGTGATGTTCAATAAGAGAGTCAACTAAATTGGACATTTTGGAATATTAGGCAGCAAAAAAAATAAATAAATAACAAATTGAGACCATATGATGAGATTGGATGGGGCATGGTCACACACATAGGGCCTCATTCAATTGCGATGTGGGCAATTGAATAGGGCCCTAAAGAAGCACATAGCATATTTTTATTAAAGAAGTTTTTAGTTAGTGAAAACCTTTCTTTTGGATAGATGCTTACTAACTAAAAACTTCTTTAAAAAATATATGTTATGTGCTTATTTAGGGCCCTATTCAATTGGCCAAATTGCAATTGAATGAGGGCCATAGTGAATAATTAAGCAGCTACCAGATTACGTCAATGGTGTCCAGATCCAGCACATCAGTAGGTATAATGTATACTTAAAGATGGCTTTATTGTTGTCTTTTTTAAAACACATGTTTATTGAATTAACCAGTCGTGAACTAGATACTCACAACCTGTTATCTGATGCTTACACTGGCCCTTTAGGCTAAACTATACATTTTGATGTTATTTTGTTGGAAAATTTAATTTAACATGACAAGTAGTTTATGGTCTGCAACAGTGAATAGATGATTCTGGAGTGGTTATAAGGGGAATGAAGTACAGGAATGCCCAGATTAGAGCTGCACATGCATTCTTGGATGCAGGAGCACTATGTAAAGCAGCGCTAAATGGGGTATTTTAATGCTATAGCGCTCAAAGTGAGCTAAGGTGAATGTGAGAACATTATGCAGGGATTTAAAGGGCTTTAAACGCGACTTGGCGCCAACAATGTACTATCATGAGATTTTGCTTGGAATTAGAAGTGGAAAGAGCGCTATTGTAAATCAGCGCTCATCAGGGTACCGTTAAGCAGGGTTTGCCTGTACCTTTAAAAGTACAAAGGTAGACACACTTGTGTTACCAATGTGATTCAAACAGAAATTGGTTGGTAAACATTGCACTAAAAAATATTAATATTTATTGGAAACAACGTTTTTTTCTCAGGATCAACATAGCAGAGCTACTGAATTGCTTCACAGTATTTCAAGGTAATATAAAAAGAATAAAAATGAAGTGAATAATCTTGATGCAGATGTGTAATGGCTACAACACATTCATTTGTTCAGTGTTAGCTGCAATACATCTAATAGAAATGGGATTTGTGTACACTGGCATAGATGACATAGATTTAAGTAGTTAAATGATTATTCCTTTTCTAAATTTTCATGTTGAACATACAGGTATAGAAGATTCTACTTCATTAACCTCACATATTCTATGTTTAGAATATTATGAAATTATTAATACAATTTCAATAGATGGAAAACAGATATTTATGTGTGGCATAAGAAATTAAAACTTTAGGGGATTTTGCAGCTGGAGTTGAGTTACATTGACATTTTGACATTTTATCAGTAAAGGTATTTTTCAGAAAATAAGAAAAATGTGCATTCATATTTGATATGGTTTTGGTAGTGCTATTAAACTGAACACCGGAGAACGATGTGTGAACATCAAGTCTCTATATCACCTCTTGCTTCATATACTAAGGCAAAATTGCTAATATGAACATTATATACGGCAGTATTCTTTGGGAAGTGATGTCGGTGATTGAAAGACTTGGAGCCTCATTAAATTCGGGGCTCACAACTCAATGGCAGACAGCCGAATGTCTGCCATTGAGTTGCATGCTCCCATTCATCTCCAATTGTGATGCTAGTCAATTGGCCGGAACAGCAAATTAGGGGCCTATCGCGAAAATCGGAATACCATGACGTCAGATGTAGCATTTCTGGCCTTGAACATGTTAGGGGAGCAAGCCCGTAACTCCCGATGCAGAAATCGCCAATGGAAGCAGAAATCCTCATCATGACCAACCTCCAAGCCCGTAACTCGTGAGGCAGTAGGACTTTGAAAAATGGAGGTTGGATTTCAAAGTCCTACGAGCTTGGAGGTTAGTCTTTACATTGATTGCCGTAGGACTTCACATTGATTGCCGTGATCAATATAACACGAAAATTGAACATGAAATAAAGTATTGGAGAATGTTGTGCTATTAATTCTAAGACCTAACATCACTTTCACTCCGATTTGTCATTAAGCCCTTTGCGAGACCTCCTTGGTACCATTAACTTGTGGTTAGATATTTGCCATTTGCGGTTAGTGAGGAAGAATCGGAGCAATTAAATAGCGATTTTTTTAAATCGCTATAAATCGCAGCTCGGAGTCCGTAACTCGATTGGAGCCGCCAACTGACGGCAATAGAATAGCCAAAAACCCTTGCTGGCTCCATTTCCGTGTCCGGATCTCCCGAAAGCCTCAATTGAATGAGGCTTTTGGTATTTGTAGAATTAATGTGTTTCATTTGCATGAAATAGAAAGGAAACATTCGCTGTGTATGGTAGATAGGAGTGTTGTACAGGTAGACATAAATTATGTATGGTAGGTTAGTAGGAGTGTTATGCAACCTCAGTGGTATATTGAAATAAAAAGGTCAGTTGTTGGTGTACACTTTGGAATTGAAATACCATAAAGGTTTTCAAAAGCTCTGTAATATATATCTGCTGCATTTGTCATTAGCATTCATAATAAACATCAGTGCAACAGAAGTATATTAAAATATATGTAATGCTGTACATAGAACGTTCCATACATTGGTTGCATGGAATAAAGTATCAGGTACAAAAGGCTACTGCACGTTAATTATATCAACGTTTAGCTACGGTGCCTCTAATAGAAATGTGATTTGTGTGTACACTAATCAATTGTGCTTGCTGGCATTTGTGAGGAATTGTAAAACAACCCTGAAAAACATATATTGCTTCATTGAAGATGAGGTCATCTGAGGGAAATCCTGCATGAAACAACAAATTGCAAAGGCTTAAGATTGGAACTCAAGTGTGTAGAACATTTCAACTGTAAGCTAAAGAATAGAAACCAATGACTCAGAAAATAGAGGACAAATAATTTAAGGTTCTTGACCAGAAACAGAATAAATAGATCTTTGAGAGATTGCGAAGCGGCGGTACTGTTTGAAACATACCACTGCCGTGAAAGAAACTCATTTTGTAAAGAGAAGAGCAGGTTATAAATCATTATCATAAAGCTAGCTAGAGGAGACCAGCAAAAGCAGGAGTAATGAATGAATTATTTATTCATTTTATAGAGTTCATAAATGGATGACAATAAAATTATTGTGTGTCATAATATTCATTGAATGGGGGCCATATCCAAGCTCATGGTTCATGAAATGCTAGCATATAGACCTATTAACCCTTATGCATTTGAAGGCTCATGAAAAAATACATTTCATCCTATGTGGATCAGTTTTTTTTCATGGATAGTGTTGCTACTAGAATAACATTCACACAGTTGGCAATGCTTTTTTCTCTTGAACTGTATGGTCAGTAAGACATATGCAGCCTTATTAAATTGCAATTTGGCAAATGTAAAAGGGCTCTATATAAGCACATAGCATATTTTTGTTACAGAAGTTTTTAGTTAGTGAAGACCTTGATTTTGGATAGAAGTTCACTAACTAAAAACTTCTGTAAAAAAATATGTTATGTGCTTAAATAGAGCCTTTTTAAATTTGCCAAATCGGAATTGAATAAGGCTGATGATATGTACAAATCCATTCTCAATAAAACACATTATACACAACGTTTTTACATATCCTAAGTGACTGTTGTGTCATTCCTCTTTTGACAAAATATCTTTATATGCATTTCACAACATATTAAGACATCTGTAACTACAGCAGAGTAGAGCTTCCAAACTTATATAGACAAGCATTCAGTGGGATAATTTTTCTGTTTTAGGAGCCTGTATTAGTTACATATTCAATTTAGAACAGATATATTATAGGCTTAAGGCTTTTCACCCTTTGTTAATCATTTTAATTTTTTAATGCATTCAAAAAATATATTTTACTTTAAATGTTTTTGTTAGAGGGTTTTTGCTTCTTTACTCAAAGTATAGCTGGGTATTCTTGGGTAAACTCGTATCTCAAGTAAGTAAATATCCCCATCAGCTTCACAAATGTCCATACCAGTTCCACTACAACCATTACACCCCCTCCCTTCCTATACATCTTGTCACCCACAGACAACTGATTCAGGTCGAACATGCTAATTATGTGTTAGGGGAGGGGCAAACATTTTTAATATTATATGTTTTCATTGATTAGCAAGAATTGCATACCCTTTTTTAGCAAAATGGTTAAAAAATATTTCCAAGACCCCAAAAATATACATTTGCCAGATATGTTCCATATGTTTAGGGTATTTGGATTAAATTTGTAAAAATGTGTGAATGAGTGGGTTTAAAATAGTGCAGTTAAATATCCCCATTTCCTGTTTTCTGTAACGGTTATTTATCAAAAAAAGTTAAAGTTTATGCCCATTTGATAAATAGGTTTCATAGAAAGTATAGGAAATAGAGATATTTATATTTTCACACCACTTAAAGGACCACTGTACAATGCAAAACAAAATCTAAAATTGTAGTCTGAATAAGTGCAAAGTTAAGCAGGTAAAAGTCATAAAGCTATTTTTAAGTACCATATATACTCAAGTATAAGCCTAGGCACCTAATTTTATCACAAAAAACTGTGAAAACGTGTTGACTTGAGTATAAGCCAAGGGTGAAAAAGAGGGTCCTTCCCCCCTGATCATCCTCCTCTTCCCCCCTTATCATCCTCCTCCTTCCATCTTGTTTCCCCCATAACCTCCTCCTTACTATACCCTCTCCAATCCCTATCCCCCTTCCTCCTTACTTGCTACTATGCTCCGATGAGCTGATGCTGATCCTGACGCCGCAGCACGTCTTCCGTACCGGCATATGCTAATGACGTGGCGTGCATGTTACAAGGAGGGGAAGGAGGAGAAGGAGGAGGATGATGATAAGTGGGGGGAAGGAGGAGGATGATAAGGGGTGGAAGGAGGAGGATAACAGGGGAAGGAGGAGGATAAGGAGGAGGATTTTTTTTTTCACTCGAGTATAAGCCCTTTTTCAGCATAAAAACATTGCTTAAAAAAATGTGCTGAAAAAGTCGGCTTATACTCGAGTATATATGGTAAGTTTTTTGGGGACTTGTTGAAACTAGATGGCATCTATGGTAATTTGTTGGAAGCTGTGTGTATGAGAGATGGGTTGATATTTCTGGATAACAGTTCTTGCGAGGGTGAAGGGGAGTGTTATCAGATTCAATAAAATCCAATTATCTAACCAAGCCTCCTGGTCTCCCACGGTCCACTCCTCACCCTCCACACATTTATGATCCAGCTCTCAGGAAGCAATGACGCAAAGATAAAATAGATTCTTGTATTCAAAAGTTTCTGATTTCCCTAAAAAAAATTAAAATGCCCATGGCTTACACAGATACTAATTGTATTAGATTGTTATGTTCTTCAGAAACAAGTACCTACCTTTTTTTTTAACTACAGTTATACTTCGTCATAGTGCTGTCTGAGCACTATAGAATTAAAATCCCTCCTTTATTGCTGTTTCACATATCGCAAGAATACATGTGGAGCACTAAACGGGTATTCCTGTTTATGGAATGGGTTCATTTAGACTTGGTAACGATGAAGCATCCTCCCTTTATTTATGTCTGGATAAAAAGACATCTTATCAGTCTCTGCAAACATAGGCTGATGTATGCAACACACAAATGGACCTATATATATTTGGTATGACTGTGCTCTAATTAAACACTGCCATATAATATGTTTACTGATTCTTAATCTACATTTACTTTTTAATCAGAAATAAACATAGTACTTCTGACAGAGACTCCAAAGTAAACTTTTGCTGTTATAGTGCAATTACTCTAATGATTGTCTCTTTTTTGCTGATAAATGTGGCAGCTTTCTTCCGTAGCGCAGCTTGACTGAGCGCTGGGAACACTCACTCATGAAGTGAACACAGTTGGTGGTGTCTCAGTTATTTTTTCCTTCTTCATTAAAGTAAATAATCCTGAATAATTTCAATACTAATAATTGTTCTAGACATCAGCCATAACCAATGATTGGTTTGTTTGTTTATTCGTTTGTTAATTTTACAAAGCAAAAGAAATACATAGAAAGGAATTATTTAAACTCGTGAAATGCAAACTGCACAGTAAATGATTACACCTTTAATCGTTTTTGACAATTAGTGGTGGCACACTTTAGATGAACTCAAGCATGGCGTGCACTGCTGGCATATTTAACAATTACTTATGGTTTGATTATATTAGCTTTGGTCTGATAGTTGTGCCAGGAAACAAAAAGCTTAGAGATGATGCAAGCTAAATGGTTGTGTATTGCTTATTAATGAGCCTCATGGAAATATGACAGCCTGTTCATTGAGTTACAGATCATGTTTTTTAATGTAGTTTTGTAAACATAACTTAAAAAGGACAAATAGTATTTATTAGTTGTTTTACTTTTATTAAATACTATTAGATAGTATATACCTGCTATTAATACCTATTTCTAAAAGTAAACAGATATATAAAAAATATGTTAAGTCTAAATAGCAGATGCAAAGGTGTGTCAGGCCTCCTTCCATAAGGTGGGGTGATTATTCACTAACAATAGGACTGAATGAAGAAGTTATCTCATTACCTACCACTGGAAATAACTACAGCCAAAAATTCTTAGTCCTGCTTAAAGCTTCACTATGGAGATTACAAATATGGTATAATTTCAAAATGTAGATACAGTAAAGTCTGATTATCCGGCACTCAACTAACCGGGACTCTCAAGTAACCGGCACCTGCCTCTATTCCCTGTTGGACAAAAACTCTCACTTGATTTGCTTTATTAGGCACAACCGGCATCCAAATTTTATTTTTTTATAAATCAACTTTTTTTCTCTTCTTTTTTTAGCTTTAAATGACTTAGATTAGTTAGTAGTAGCTGTTTTATAGATAGTTTAAGGGTTTTTAGGTGGTTTAGGGTTAGTTAGGGCTTTTAAAATAGCGACTCTCAAGCAACCGGCAACTACATTTATCAGGCAATAGGCCATCCCCATAGGTACCGGATAACGGGGCGTTTACCGTAATAACAATTACATTATGAATTGATTGTGCAATAAATAAACATTGACATTTGCAATTTTTAGCTATCAGTCAACCTTTTTGATTCAAATCACTTCTCTTCTTAATGCATGATCATTACCAACAATTACTGATTATCGCCTAGGACTCTGACTCCAGTGGTTTCAGTGTAAATCAAATGCAAAAGAAAAAACTAGGCATGCTTAAACCCCCAGGGAACAAGTCTTTAAATTTTCATATTTTTTTTATAAATGTTGGAAATTACATTTTCTTGTGATTAAAGCTTTGATGTAAAATAAGACAAATGCTAAAACACACCACAACTTAAATATATGTTATTGTGTTCACATGCATAAAAAATATCTGGCATTTAATTATAGACTTTGTTATTAAGAACATATATTTTTCATGTTTTCAAAGCGTATTTTGATTAGGATAAAGAATGAGATAGTCGCTTTACAATCCATGTCAGGTGTTGTTTTTTTGCTCCTGTCATATATCATATTACTTAATCCTCTGCATATTGATAGTTTACCTCTGCATGTCTCCTAGATCTATTATTCAACACTGCATCTCTCCTGACTGCTCATTATGGTCTTATCCTCTCAAAACATCTAGAATAATGTCTGCTGAGAGAAGATATTGATACTTTTGCCTTGTATTCTTGACTTGCTCCTCCATAGTTCAGCTACATAATGTGCAGCAGTTATGGAAAAAAACTGTAACTTAATTGAAAATCATTAATTCAGTGAAGAAAAAAATAGGAACAATCTACACAGAGCGAATGCTTGGCGCTCATCCTGGAAATCAATAGAAATCATGGCACAGCTAAATGAAAGTCGACGCACACATTACATCCCTTGTGTTTGTGGCCTGGCAATACTCAAAGCGATGTTCTATTTAAAGTTGTTTGTCCATCGATACAAAAAAGAGAACAGGAATGACTGTTATAAAGATGGGCAGGTTGGCTTCATATTTGGAGCATGGACCTCTTCAGAGATTCTACAATTAGGCTGTATTATTATGGTAGTGCAGAGGGCTGGCATTGCAAATCAGTATTAGTTAATAAAATAAAATGTGAAGTTAATCTAAAAGGTCCGTGAGCCAAGCTGATATTCTAATATAATTCTAAGGTAAGTAGAAATACAAGTACAGATACAATCTACACAGATATATCCGCTCTATTTTAACCTGCTTGCAGCTGCTCTATAGGCGCTGCACAGTGACAGTACATGGGCCATCATAGTCATGCCCCCTTTACTGAACATGCTCAGTCTGAAGCAGAACCATGATTGGCCACAGTTTATTTTTAAACAGGAAGTGCTGGCCATACCCCTGATAGACACAGGTAGGAGGAGATACCAGCTCTGCTTGAGGCGAAAACAGACAATTTAAAACCAAAAAAAAAAAATGTTAACTTTTATTTATATTTAACTTTATACTTTTTTAATGCACAGGCTGAAGGTGATAAGCTTCTTTAAACAGGTGCCGTTTTAGTAAGTTTTGAGGTAGGAAGATAATTTAATGGAGCAAGGTAATACGTTTAACAAAGTAGGTGCAGCTCAAAAAGACCTAGGTGGGAGTGAGAGGAAGTGATGAGAAGAGGACAGAAGAAGGTCATTAGCAGTGGGAAGAGGGCAGGCTATGACAGAGAGGTGCTGCAGTCACTGAGAGTTGAGTGCGGTAGATGAGTGGAGATATTTATTATGTATTGGAGACAGACAGATGATGAGGTGACCAACAAGGAGTGACTTGCAGTAGTCATTGGGACATAAGATGAGAAAATGGATTAGGATTTTAGTTTTGTATTTTGTAAGATATTATATATAGTAGGTGCTCAATATTTGATTGTCAACTCAAACTTGTCAAGTATCCAGGAGGTTATGTTTGAGAGGCAGTTGGCCACATGTTTTAGAAGAGTGGGGAAAAGATCTGGTGCTGAGAGACTTGATAGATGTGAGTGTCATCTACATATAGATGATACTGAAATTAAAAACCCTAAATGTTTGATTTTATGGATAGGATGTAAACCATGAGAGAGGTGTGTCACAAATGCCAGGGGAGTGGAGAATTTGGATTAGAAGAGGATGGTTAGCTGTATCAAAGGAAGCAGAGCGAGGAAGGAGAATTAGTACAGAATATTGTACAGTATTAGTGACCTTTGTAAGAGCAGACTCTGTGGATGACTGGAGGCATAAGCCAGACTGGAGGGAATCAAGAAGAGAGTTGGATGAAATTAATTTGGTTAGGTTATTGTAGAAAAGTCACGCAAATAGTTTTGAAACTAAGGGAAGTAGAGAGATAGGGAGAAAGCCGGATGCAGAAGGTTTGTTGAGAGGAGATTATCAATTTCATTCTTAATATGGCTGGCAAAGTCTGATGTGAAATAGGAAGGGTAGGAGATGGGGGTGGGCAGGGGAAAGTTTTGAATGTAGAGAACAAATGTTTGGGGTTTGGAGGACAAAGTTTATATTAATGATGAAAAGTAGTGAAGTAGGACCGCATAATAAACTTGTAATGTGTGCGATTTCCTCCATAGTCATTCAGTAGTGCGGGTAACACCTCTGGTGACAGCGTTTATGTATAGTGTGCCATGATTGTGGATGAGAGTGAAGGGTCGGCCTGTAGTTGCGGGAAGAAATGTGTCAAGGATTGATTTTTATATGTTGTTGTACTGTGATATGGCAAAATCAGGGCAGATGATGGTGTTGAGGGGGCTAAGAAGTGGTTGTAGCACATTGGAATATAGTTGAGAGTCAATTCATTTGAGATTTCTTTAAGTTGTGGTGGGGGGATTGATTAAGGGCAGTGAGTAGAAGGTATGCTGAGGTTGCAGCTTAGAAGGTGGTGGTCAGAAGGAGTGGGGAGATGACAAGGTTGTATATTGTGCAGAGTTTTGTCAAGGTCAAGGGAACATCCATCGTGGTAAATTAGGGATTCTGTCCACTGTGGAAGGCCAAAAGAACAGGTAAGTGAAAGTAATTTTGTGCTCCAGGTGAGTTTATCAGTGGTAATAATGAAATTGCCAGGAGTAAGTGTAGGTATACTAAAGAAGAAAACGTTAGGGAGCCAGGCAGCAGAATGATCAAGAAATTGGGAAGGTGGTCCAGGAGACAACAGATTACATGTACTCATAGAAAGTGGGGTAAGAAGAGGTTGATAGTGTGAACTTTAAAGGATGAGAATTAGGGGGAGGGAACCAGGGATATGCAGGGAAATGTGCAAAGGGAAGAAATACTATGTCTATACCAATACACTGCTTGTTCCTAGGCATAGGTGTATCGTTGTAGTGTATGGCCACCGTGCAGAAGGGGAGGCAGAAATAAATTGGTCATGAATTGAAATAAGTTTATTGCTAATGCATTGTGTTTTCCTAGGGAACATGAGACGGGAGAAGCATATGCATTGTGACAGGTGTAAGGTTATTGGTGGTTTGGGTGTATGCTGCCCTGTGGGCTGTGTGTGGCTGACAGCAGGTGGGAATGACTTAGGGGCCTGGGTTAGTGGTGGTGTCTCTAGCACCTAGCAGATAATTAATTTAGAGTGAAAATGGAAGTGGGACCTGCAGGAGTGCCTCTGCTTTTGATTTTTTGAAGAGGAGGATATAGAGACTGGGGGAGGGATAGGAGATTATGGGAACACAAAGGATAGAAGCTATGGAGAAATAGCTATGCTATTAGATACATAAAGTTACATATTGCATATGTCCCCTTGCAGTGCCTTCCCTGATCAGTCAGAGATAACCTGAGACAATAAAGTTCAGTTTCAGGTATAAAACGTTTCCCCATCATTGTGGTGGATCAGTAACAGAGCTACTTTAGATCAATCCTACTTGGAGATTTTTAATCCCCATCCCATGATTTTTTCCTTATTAGCCTGATCACAGTAAGCGACATTAATTTCATACACTTTTATATATTATTATGGTGCCTAGTAGAAACTTATTTAGCTACTTTCTATATAGATGTGGTATACCAACTAATAATATTGTCACCAATAAATTAGCATTGCATGAATTTCCTCAATGAAGGCTTGTTGGTTAATGAAAAGCATGTTCATTTTATTTTGATTAAATAAAAGAACTGTGATAAGTCTAACCAACACTAATTGTACAAAAATAGCAGTTCAATAACAGGAAACCTCAAGTGAAAACCAACACCTCATCATATTGTTGCTGTAGAGATTATTGGCTCATAATATCACTCTAATGAACAGTGAATAGGCTGAGTTATTAAAGGGCATGTACTTGACAATATTAATATTAGTACTCCAGGCAGAGTTATCAGATTAAACACTGATGAAACCAAGCCATTTTCCCATATATGTGAATGAAATTAACACTGAAAATATAACTTAAATTCAGCCCTGTTTTGTTTTCCTCTGTATGGCACTGATAATGTAATTTATTGTTAAGGGCTTCTGGTATCTGTTGAAATCACTTTGCATCCGTGAAAGTTAATGAATTCTTTCCCTGTATACTTGGTTAGATGATCATGCACATCTTGGGTTTTGCTTGAGTATGCAAATCATTCAGTAGTGGTATTGGAAAATAATATGCATGAAATATGTGTTCTTTCAAGCAATTTCTTGTTGTTTTGATAGATTTTATAATGTCTGGTTACAAATTTTAGATAAAGTTCTATTTCACAAAGTTTGTTCATGAACATTTTTTAATAATATATTGGTGAATCGTGTCGTACTCTACATGACCCCATGGACAGCAGCAGGCAAGGCACATCTTGTATCTGGTTGTGCTTATCCATAAGGTTTTCTTGGCAAAGATACTGGAGTTGGTTGCCAGTTACTTCTCCAGTGGATTGCAATTTGTCTGACCTCTCTGCTATGACCTGCCCACCTTGGGTGACCCTACATAGTAGAGCTCACAGCTTTACTGAGGTACACAAGCCCATACACCATGACTAATATTATCAAGTACATACAGCTATCTCGGTTAGCTTTCTGATCTCTGCACCATGAGATGGAGAGTGAGAAATCAAGTTCCTTTTTTTTTTTAATTGGTCAAGATTTGACTTAGATATTATAAGACAAATAAATGAAACAAAGCTGCTCATCTGATAGTAGCCCATCATTGTATTGGGTGGCTCATGGTAGGTGGTGTTCATTTTGCATATTTGTTAAAGCAGACTTGGTATTAAATGTTGCTTATTGTAGAATCACTGTTCAGAGGAGCATAATATTAATAACAAATATAAAATGTCATACCTTTTCAATATCTGTGCAATTATTTGTGCTAATGACTTGGCTGAATGAAAGAACGGTTTATGAAGTAGAAACATTGAAGCTTTAACTGTGATTGGTTCATAGCCAACAAATTAATTTAGATGCTGCAACTTGGCAAAGATGCATTTCCGCTTGCTATGATTGGAGCCATCATTCTCAATAGTACCGATGGCACATTTATAATAGTTGATACGATAATATTCATATCTTGCACACCTTAATTACATATTTACAAAGAGTGATATAGGTGAAGTGAAGAATGATATGAACAGAAAAACCTTCCCAAACACATACCATACAGGATAACTGCTCACTAGCCACACTCGTCAGGATATATGAACATAGACAGTTAGGTGGCATAGACAAAACATGAAATAAAATACAAATAGTACTATAGTAAGTATACAGATTTACATATATTCGATATTAAATGGGTTTTTAAATCTTTACCTCTGTATGTTTTATTTTGACTATAAGAACCACTAATGTTTAAAGTATGCTTGCTGATGAACTACACTTAATAATGGGCAAGATGTCTTTATAAACTAAAACTATGAAAGCATTTACTTTATTAACTCAATGCAGTTGTCTTGAAGTGGGAGCCACCATTTTTGCTTACCATTTATCTTCCATTCCATTTAAGTGAGACAGAGCTTGAATATAGAGAAGCATTTAGTACCTCAATTAAATTGTGGCAATCCTTTGTGCTAGCGCTTTCCGTCGGAGTAACTGAAATCTGGTAAGTCTACAATGCAACAACTCGACTATGAGTGTCGCAGTAAAGCAATATTGCATTATTGCATAAGTAGTGAAGAAGTTAAGGCTGTATTGTCTTTCCTTTTCTAAAAGAGTTATGTTTGTTAGATTAATATTAAAATTTGCCATTATCAGGATATACTTTATTAATTCGTCCAAAATCATAAAATGCAAGTAAACAGCAATATACAACTCTGAATTAACCTAACCTTAACCTGTCAATTATTTCAATCAAAAGCTGACATTTTTACATGTGTATATGTCACCATTAGATCCAATAACGCAAGCAGCATCTTTTATATTTTAATAGCATTAGTTATCATTGTAAAATGGCAGATCTATATGTACATATTGAAGATTATTGGAACTATTGCTGCTATACAGAGAATATTTAGCATAGTTTAGTCATATTTCTATGGCTAACAATACATTAACAGCCTTATTAAATTGTGGTTCGGCCAATTGAAAAGGGCACTATATAAGCACAGACGTTTTTAGTTAGTGAACTTCTATCCAAAAGCAAGGTCTTCACTAACTAAAAACTTCTGTAAAAAAATATGCTCTGTGCTTAAATAGAGCCCTATTTAATTGTCTGGATCGCAATTTAATAAGGCTGTAAATTACTAGAGATATTTTTTTATGAAAAATATATGTCAATTCCAGCAACTGAATAGTAAGGTTGGTTTAGTGGAATAAGGTGATTATTTCTTTAAATAATTTTGGATCTTTTTTCATCCATCATCATTCTATGACATAAAACATAAGACGCCACTGCATTATTAAAATGCATAGGAAACCAAAATATACTTTATTAGTTATTAATGTGTGGTTTGGTGACAGGATTGGTTTTATCATATTTTATAAATTACTCAGAGACATTTACTTAAAATGAATACTTAGCATGATAACATTCATAACATTTAATTACGTATTTTTTTAATATGCCATTGTTGGCTTACTATTAAATGTATGAAACAATAAAAATGCATAATCAAATTTAAACAGTAATTACATTTGTGGGATAGTTTTAAAGAAAACACTTTAATCATGCAAATAATAATGCATAGATCTTTATTTATCCATAATTATTATTATTCTATAAAACAAAAGTTATAACTGGTGTAAAAAAAAAATTAAATCCAAATTTGTAAGTGACTTGCTCTACTCTAGATAACATAACAATTTAAAAATTTTAAGAAACTTTAAAAAAAAAGTTTTTAATAAAATCATTAGATTACATTTAAGGATATTATTCTGTTTTGCCTGGAGGTCATCTAAATATAATTGGTATATATTCTGAGTCCTTTGCTGAGAGACTTATATATATAGGATAAGTAATATATGGATTGACAGGATGAAAATAAATATATGGTCATTTTGGGAGAAACATGTAAGTACAATCTTGGCAGTGTATGCCCTGAAAATGTAAAAATTATACAATACTATAATTCAAAAGTCTTTATATAAAAATCTCACTCATTGCAACATGACATCTAGGCAGAGTTTATTACATTAATCCATTTAAAATGCAATATATTTTTGACAATTTTCAGCTGTTGGCAAATATGAGCACCTACAGTGGATATAAAAAGTCTACACACCCCTGTTAAAATGTCAGGTTTCTGTGCTGTAAAAAAAACCAGACAAAGATAAATCATTTCAGAACTTTTTCCACCTTTAATGTGACCTATAAACTGTACAACTCATTTGAAAAACAAACTGAAATCCTTTTAGGTGGAGGGAAGAAAAAGAAAAGAAAAATAATGTGGTTGCATAAGTCTGCACACCCTCTTATAACTGGGGATGTAGCTGTGTTCAGAATTAAGCAATCACATTCCAAATCGTGTCAAATAGGAGTCCGCATACACCTGCCATCATTTAAAGTGCCTCTGATTAACCCCAAATAAAGTTCAGCTGCTCTAGTTGGTCTTTCCTGAAATGTTCTTAGTTGCATCCCACAGCAAAAGCCATGGTCCACAGAGAGCTTTCAAAGCATCAGAGGGATCTCATTGTTAAAAGGTATCAGTGAGGAGAAGGGTACAAAAGAATTTCCAAGGCATTAGATATTCCATGGAACACAGTGAAGACAGTCATCATCAAGTGGAGAAAATATGGCACAACAGTGACATTACCAAGAACTGGAGCTCCCTCCAAAATTGATGAAAAGACGAGAAGAAAACTGGTCTGGGAGGCTACCAAGAGGCCCACAGCAACATTAAAGGAGCTGCAGGAATATCTGGCAAGTACTGGCTGTGTGGTATATGTGACAACAATCTCCCGTATTCTTCATATGTCTGGGCTATTGGGTAGAGTGGCAAGACGAAAGCCTTTTCTTACGAAGAAAAACATCCAGGCCAGGCTACATTTTGCAAAAACACATCTGAAGTCTCCCAAAAGCATGTAGGAAAAGGTGTTCTGGTCTGATGAAACCAAGGTTGAACTTTTTGGCCATAATTCCAAAAGATATGTTTGGCGCAAAAACAACACTGCACATCACCAAAAGAACACCATACCCACAGTGAAGCATGGTGGTGGCAGCATCATGCTTTGGGGCTGTTTTTCTTCAGCTGGAACTGGGGCCTTAGTTAAGATAGAGGGAATTATGAACAGTTCCAAATACCAGTCAATATTGGCACAAAACCTTCAGGCTTCTGCTAGAAAGCTGAAAATGAAGAGGAACTTCATCTTTCAGCATGACAACGACCCAAAGCATACATCCAAATCAACAAGGGAATGGCTTCACCAGAAGAAGATTAAAGTTTTGGAATGGCCAAGCCAGAGCCCAGACCTGAATCCGATTGGAAATCTGTGGGGTGATCTGAAGAGGGCTGTGCACAGGAGATGCCCTCGCAATCTGACAGATTTGGAGTGTTTTTGCAAAGAAGAGTGGGCAAATCTTGCCAAGTCAAAATGTGCCATGCTGATAGACACATAACCAATGTTGTAATAAAATCAAAAGGTGCTTCAACAAAGTATTAGTTTAAGGGTGTGCATACTTATATTATTTTATTTATATATTTTTTCTTTCCTCTACCTAAAAGATTTCAGTTTGTTCTTCAATTGAGTTGTACAGTTTATAGGTCACATTAAAGGTGGAAAAAGTTCTGAAATGGTCTATCTGTCTCATTTTTTTACAGCACAGAAACCTGACATTTTAATAGGGGTGTGTAGACTTTTTATATCCGTTGTATGGTAAGACTATTGTGGAGAACATCAACTGTCGTGAATAATTTTGTAATACACTGTAGATAAAGTGTAGACCCATGGGGTTAATAATTCTAACTAAAATGCTTTGAACAAATTATTTTAATGACTAAATGCACTAGCCTGCAGTTTCTTTAGTATTAATGTTCCATGTGCAGTTTGCTCATATATCACACAATTTTAGAATTTTTAAAAGTGAGTTAGTTGATTTTTGTTAAAGATATTAAGCTACTGGAACTATTAGCACCAACAATCCATATTTCCAATAGTTTTCATTGGACAAATCTTATAGTCTTTATGGGAAAAAAGTGATATGGTGATGTTCTTATGTTCTGATAGCGTGAACCATTCGTCCCTTGCTGTGCATAGCTTTTAAGTTGTTTTCTGAATCATCACTAGATTCCCTCATCACAAAGAGGTGGGTGTTGTGTGTGTGTTAGTATACAACTATTCACTTACAAAGAGAGATGGTGTGTGTTGTGTGTGTGTTAGTATACAGCTATCCCCTTACAAAGAGAGATGATGTGTGTTGCGGGTGTGTTAG
This sequence comes from Discoglossus pictus, assembly GCA_027410445.1. NCBI lineage: Eukaryota > Metazoa > Chordata > Amphibia > Anura > Alytidae > Discoglossus > Discoglossus pictus. The sequence goes on from CM050167.1 coordinate 324,334,758, forward strand.
CATACAACTATCCCCTTACAAAGAGATATGGTGTGTGTTGTGTGTGTGTTAGTATACAACTATCCCCTTACAAAGAGAGATGGTGTGTGTTGTGCGTGTGTTAGTATACAGCTATCCCCTTACAAAGAGAGATGATGTGTGTTGTGGGTGTGTTAGCATACAACTATCCCCTTACAAAGAGATATGGTGTGTGTTGTGTGTGTGTTAGTATACAACTATCCCCTTACAAAGAGAGATGGTGTGTGTTGTGCGTGTGTTAGTATACAACTATCCCCTTACAAAGAGAGATGGTGGGTGTTGTGGGTGTGTTAGTATACAACTTTACCCTTACAAAGAGAGATGGTGTGTGTTGCGGGTGTGTTAGCATACAACTATACCCTTACGGTGAGAGATTGTGTGTGTTGTGTGTGTGTTAGTATACAACTATCCCCTTACAAAGAGAGATGGTGTGTATTGTGGGTGTGTTAGTATACAACTATCCCCTTACAAAGAGAGATGGTGTGTGTTGTGTGTGTGTTAGTATACAACTATACCCTTACAAAGAGAGATGGTGTGTGTTGTGTGTGTGTTAGTATACAACTATACCCTTACAAAGAGAGATGGTGGGTGTTGTGGGTGTGTTTGTATACAACTATCCCCTTACAAAGAGAGATGGTGTGTGTGTTAGTATACAACGATCCCCTTACAAAGAGAGATGGTGTATGTTGTGTGTATGTTAGTATACAACTATTCCCTTACAAAGAGAGATGCTGTGTGTTGTGGGTGTGTTTTTATGTACACAATAATATCCATTTGTTTGGGTGACACTGTACCTTTAATAAAAAATATAGAGTATTAGAAATGAGAGCAATTTCCGTCTATTCTTTTCTTTTTTTTTTTACTCATAGCAGGGCTTAGAAAAACAAAAGTTATGAAACGCTGTTGAGAATTGCTCGTGCTACATGTACCGCAGTTATAGTCTGAATGCTTCATTTTAGAGCTTTGAATAATGTATGTAAAACGTCCTGCTTATTAGGAACCTTTGTTCAGAGCTCTGGTTAACATTCAGAGTATGAAAGAAAGAAATCACCACTGACTTTATTTTCTCCAGAATCATCAAGACAATAGATTCTCACTCAGCATTAGGGATTTAAAAGGAGCTGCTGAAAATGATAAGGCTTGAGGCAGATTCTGGTAAATCGGAATTTGGTTCTATTGTATTGTCTAAATAATATGCAAGGTGTAAATGAGCAATGTTTTGTCCGGTGGTGAGTGATTAGACTGGGGTTCAATTGTATTCTGTGTCCTATTATGTAAGTTGCAAGTTTGCATCATGTTAAAAATTTTCCCTAGACGGTAACGTAAATGTGTATTCAGTTACATAGTATTATCAATTCAAGCAGCACTGTTGCGTTTAATATACCAATATTACTAAGAGGGCCACGGTAGTGGTCATTGAGTATGGCTTCATTTCTTTATTTAGTTACTGATTAGCAATAAACTCAATACTTGTTTAAAAGTTTGAAATTAGCACTGTAGCTTCCATCAGATCTTCCTCTCTCCGATCCCATTAGGTGTCCATGTGCTAAGGATTTTTCTAAAAGGCTGTCCTAATTTGTTTTCTGATCAGTGTAGGTTTTGCCTGCAAGATATACTTCAGGGAAGAGGCAGATAAATTATTTTATCAGGACTCGAGAAAAAGACTTCTATTAGGACAGCCCTCTTGGGCAAATCCTTTCCCTCACCTATGCTAAACTTCAAATGTCAGATTTAAATGTTACATTGGCCTTTTTCTATAAGTATTGATTCTGTTGCTAACAAATAAAGAAAGAAATGAAACTCTGTCATATAAATACTACAGAGTCTCTTTAATGGCATTCTATGTAAAATTGAATGAAACTATGGTTATAGATTTAAAATAACAACGGGGTCTTGAATATAACCTCATAATTAGTGGCTTAGGACAAAAGTCTGTGTGATAAAAAAGTGGTTTTACCCAATAGATAATTTCTGTCCTTACTCAGCTTCCAGACCTTGGTGTTCCTTGATGATTATCACCTAACTGCTATAGGCTCTGGCTTTGCAGTCTAAAGCCTCCATTGCTTGGCTCCTTGTCCCCAGCTCTAACGTGTGATAATGGAGTCTCTGAGTCTGAATGTTAGAAGTCTCCATAGAAATGCTACAAAATGGTACCCACTAACTTGAACACATTACGCTAGCCCTAACATTCTCTCTTATCCCTATGTATATAAACCCCTTCCCATGGCAGAGAAGGGATAAATAATAATAAAATCTAATGCAGGGGGTTTATAACCCCTCCGCCTATGACCTGCTACCTACTATGAGCTTGTTATCCCCTGGGATTCATAGTTACATATAGTTACATAGGGCCTCATTCTATTATCGCCCGTAGGAGATGCCGGCGCTTTGTTATCCCTTGCGGCCACACGCGCCGGAGGAAAGCCTTTGATCTTAAACGGCCGCAAGGGTTTCGGCCGCAAGAAAAGCCCGGTTGCTATTCAATTACTCCGGGAACCCTCTCTGCAAGGCTAAAACCGAGCCGCAGCTTACTTGCAGGAAAGAGGTCCCGCTAGCACCAATTAAGCACATAATAAAGCCATAATAAAGCCATCCTGCACTCTGAGGAGACTATAAAGTGATTGGGGGTGTTAGCATTAATAGCACAACATTCCCCTACACTCAAATCCGTAAATAATTCTTATTTTAATTCATGTCAAATATCCGTGGACAAAGTCCCGAGGGCTTGGAGCACCTCAGACCCCCCCACGCTGCGGCCGGAAAATAAACAGTTAATAAAATATCGGATTTGGGCTGATGTGCAAGCTTGAGAGGGGGTTGCTATTAATCCTCATGTCCCCCATTATGATCCCTAGCATTTACAGCGCTTTACAGTGCCGTCTTGAATTTATATTTGCTTTTAAAGTTTTCAGACCTTGCGGCCGGTTGCAAGATATGCGGCCGGCCGTATGGGAAATATCCTTGCGGCGCCATCTATTTGAATTGCAAGGTAACGGGAGCCCCGCAAGGAATCGCAGCTTTGCGGCCGTTTTACGGCCGATAATAGAATGAGGCCCATAGTAATTAAGGTTGAAAAAAGACTTTCAGTCCATCAACTTTAACCTTTTATGATCTCCTCTGATCTGCAATATGCGGATTACATATTAATTAATTAGTTGTTAATTAATTATTAATCAATTATTTATTTTTTATTTTTTTAATTGTTAATTAATCCAAGGCAAACAGAAAAAAAAAACAAGTGAGACTCAAAGGGGAAAAAATAAATTCCTTCCTGACCCCAGATACTGGAGATCGGATTTCTCCCTGGATCAATACTCTCTCTCTAATTATTACACTGGGATTAGGATATAAGGGACATTTTGCGCACTCAGATGGCATTTCTCGGAGGTTATATTTACGCATGTGATAGCTCGGTAGTGCTTTAGAAGTGAACTTCACTCTGTTCTTTTCTTATAGGAGCCATGGAATGGAGGTCTAAACTCCTATTATGGTATCAAAAGATGTTTTCTTTGATTTCCAAAAAGTATATCTCTGCTGGAGGAATGCTAGTAAAAAATATATCAAAGCTGACAGCGTGCATATTTTCACCAATCAAGAATCGAAAACTAGCAAAGAAATGTTGCAGATTGTTGATTCATACACCTGCTGAAAAAGCCAATTTATTGCTAGAATTAAATGGCAATTTGTTGACATCCCTGACAGTGTATGCCAAGAGAGGGATGAGAGAAGGTATAATTATTATAAAGACTCAAACTTGCAGGACCACTTAGCTCATTGTGTGAAGAAAATAGAGACATTTAGTCACAAATGGTCAACCAAACGTACTTTTAAAATAGATTAATAGCTAGGTCCTTTATGTAATGTAACTATACTGTGTAATAAAGTGCAACTGTACTGTCTGTTAGAAAGACCATCTAAAATATAGTATTTTCCTATTCCATACCATTTTAAGGGGTTTACAATTATCTACTACAGAAGGAGCTGTCCAATACGAACTTTCATATGAGCAAGAAAGGCTTGGACTGAAGTCTCTGGATTACACTTAAATCTTAATAAGTGAGACAGGTTCAAAATGGGAACTAACAGTCTTTTTAAATTGCTATTTGGCCAATTGAATAGGGCTCTATATAAGCTGAAGTTTGCTTGCTTTTAGATAGAAGTTCACTAATTAAAAACTTCTGTAAAAAAATATGCTATGTCCTTATATAGAGCCCTATTTAATTGGATCAATCGCAATTTAATAAGGCTGTAAATATGTTAGAACCTTTACTTGCTCAGTAAAAGAATAATAAAAACTAATAATCAGATTCACAATATGAGAACAATCAATAGAAGAACCCTAGAACAGAGAAAAAGATAAGCAGGTAACCCCAGAAATACGTTTTTGCCTTTTGGACCTTGTCAGTGAGATGTAGATGATATCATCTCGTTTTATTCACTAAGGCTTTTTTTCAAATCTTTATTATTCTATATATGTTAGAGTGTATAATATTTCTCTCTTTAGTGAATAGGCTCTGTGGTATAAGACATTTTTAGAAGATGCTATCACTGGAGAAAGCTCTCACCTTGATGAATGTGCACTATATGTATGTATATATGTATGTAACATATTTGAGGTGCTTTATATGATTATTTAATGTTAAGCTGAACATGGTTATATTTTGGCTTTATATCTAGTATAGATATAACATATTGTATTGTCGACATTTCCTTATGGCTGTTTTGATGTCTTTCACCTTCTATATCCTTGGTTGGTAGGCTTGATTTCTGACCTTACTCCTTACTTAATGGTTGCTTTCTGTGGTATCCAAATTGATATTGCTTATCTTATAGTCAGGCTTTAAATGATTGAGTGTTTAATGTGTCTAGGGGGAACACTGTCTAGAATGGGCTGCGAGCTACGAGCGAGAGAGGCTATTTGTAAACCAGTTCTCAGCCATCGAAGTTGTGTGCTTGAACGCAAACAATTAAGCAATCATGTAGGAAAAAAAGATTGTTAGCGTTACGTCTCTGAAAAAGGGGAGGGTAGATTTCAAAGACCAACGTGCTTCATGTACAGTTTGCGATCTGACCCACATTCCAGATATAATGCAATATTAATAAAGCAGTAAATATGATATTCTATTACATGCAAGTTACAGTATATGTCTTAACACATTGATTGATATAACCAAAAATATAAACATGAAATAAAGTATTTTTCAGGGCCGATTTGCGGGTTTGAGAATGTTATGCTATTAATTCTAAGACCTAACATCTCTTTCCCTTATAATAAATGCACAGTAGAGTATTGTTATTTGCATTGCAAGTGCTACTTATTGGACTTTACCCCACTTGCGGGTGCTCTTGAGCACACATTGGCCTTTGGGCTCCATTTGCATGTTACATGCTTGCTCGTGAGTGACCACGTTGTAATTTAATAGCTGAATGGAACAAGTAGCGGTTACGGGCATGACAGATCAAAGTATTTACGTGCACGAAGTTCACCGTTTCTAAGCACGTAGCCTATTCTCGGCCATCCTGCGTGTTAACACGCAAGTCCGCTGTGAGCATCGTTACAGGACTAATTTAATAGCCCTAACACTGACATCTGGAGTTATGGGCTACGTTTTACAACGTAGCCCCAATTTAATGAGGCTGATCACTAGCAAATATGTAAACCAAGAGCATCAATTTTTTTTAGGTAAACTCTTTTACTTTTTGTGTGTATCTAAAGAGCTTCCATGATGTGGCAATTTACTAAGCACTTTCTCACCAGATATAAGGTGGGAAGGGTTGCTTTTTCCCATAGGAAATAGTGCATAGTAAATCAAGGGATGATGTGAGATGCACTTGAGATACTTAGTAAGTCCCTTCTGTCTGTTTTCAGTAGCAGAGGAAGGATGGAGGAAGAGGGATTTGTCTCACTTGTGACTGATCTCAGCTTTTATTATCTGTTGCCTCCAGCAAACATTCTCAGAAGAAGGTAGTCACACTTCAGGATGGAAAATCCTGCTTTCCTTGCTCTGTACTTCTCCCCTCATGCACTAGTCAGTAAAATTACTATTGTATAATCCTTTATACAGCAGAATAGTCTGCTTTTAACTGTTTGATTACATAGCTGTGAATGTATATTTTTCCGTAGTGGCCAATTCAGTCAATGAGCTGTATTTGTTATATAACATATTTTTCTGCAACTTTACTCTAGATATCATTGGGGTATATTTATAAAACAGGAATAGTGTGAAGGAGTGTGGATAAGTGACAGTAAGAGAGGCTAAAACCAACAATATCTCCATTTCCTAGCTTTTCTAGCTATTTATCAAACAATCTTTAATTCTGATTAATATTTAATTCCATCTTGTATTCCCATATATATACCCCATTGGTTTTAGTTTGTTTTCAATTATCTCTTGCAATCAGTGGCAGAGCTATTGCTGGTGCAGCAGATGCAAAGCATCATGGCCCACAACCATGGCCAGATTACCCAGTAGGCCAAATAGGCAGCCGGCCAGGGGCACTTCACTGTGAGGGGTGCCACTTTTTAAAATAAACGGTTGCTGGCTTAAAAAAATGAAATGCTGCAGTGCATAGACTGGCTACTATGGGGTAACTACTTAGAACAAGAGAGTTACAGCAGAGAAAGGAACACACAGAAAAGGTAAAAAAGGGTCAGTGCATACCTTGCATACTCACTCGCAAGGGCTCCTCCACTTCACTGCCTAGGGGCTCCAAAACAGTGGATCTGGTACAGCCCACAACAGGGCAGTGGCCCTCAGCTACTGACAGCAGCCTGGAGTAAAAGGGACGCTTAATTTTAAAATGGGAGAAGGGCATATAATTATTTTATATAAAGATCATCTGACCATCTACAATAATGTTTGACCTTTTATTGACCACTATAGGCGCCTATCTTTTGCACCAGGGAACTCCATTCACTAGCCCTATCAATATATTAGTCATTTTTCTAGTAGGCTTTTGGAGATTTTATATTTCTCCCATTTACACTGTCTTGCTTTTTATAGGGTTAACTGGACCTGTATCTGTCTTTTTCAATTACCTTTGGGTGAATGAAAAAAAAGCAAATATGAAGCTTTAGCGTCAACATTTTGATGCTGAACATTTGATTTGGACAGCAATCAGTGTTCCTCTTCACTTGTCTTGTGCCTAGGTATTGTTTTGCTGCATTGGAATCCAATATGAATTCAAGGGAGCAGTGAACCTCAAGATCATGCTGTTCAGCTTGTGTTTGTCACTGCTTCTTAATAAGATACCTGCTATAAAAATAGAGCTGTGTCCATAAACCAGAAAAATAATGCTCTTCAGAATTACTTATATATTGCTAAAAGTAAACATGTACAGAATTCAAATAAAGCAAAATCAAACTGAGAATGACAGTTCTGAATTCACAAGTAGACAAGGAACATATTCACGTTATGCTGAATATTTAAAAATGCTTTTCAATTAAACACAGCAACTTTTCGAAGGAAGGATAAGAAATATTAATAGCCTAGAAAAAGAGACTATAAAGGTGTTCTGTCAGTGCAATCTCACTAGAACATAATGTAAAATATAATTAATAATTATTTATCTTGTTAATTAATTTTATCACTGACTAGAACAATCTTTTCAATTGAATGAACAAGCTATGCACTTATACACAGTCATTTCTTTCCATTGCGATCATCCCATAACTGCAAATAAATTCAGATTTAAAAAAGTAACTTGCAGTTGATTTTTTTTAGTTAAAGCCTCACATGTGGTTTCAAATAAAATATAGAGTAATACTGCAGGATATTTCAAACACTATTTTATTTTAAAGTAGTTGTAATATGGTTGAATACTGTATTTTAGCACTATTTATCAACTTGACACTTCTACTACCATTGTTTCTCTATGGTTAAGTTTCTATTACAGTTTGCAAAGAATTGTGGGATTTACTAAGCATCCCAAGTGCACCTGACGTCATCCATTGATTTAATATGCACTACTTCCAATAGGGGAAAAGGTTGTGTTAGCAGATCTCTTAAAAGGCAAGTTTCACCTAAACAACTTTTGCTAAAATAATGCATAATATATATATATATATATATATATATATATATATATATATATATATATATTAGTGACAAGGGAGAAGTACAGTATCAACCAACCTTAGTATACCGGGTACAATAGATGGGACTTTTGTTTATTTTGTTTCATGGCGTCAAAACTGTGATTCTGTATATCCATTTCAGAACATTACCAGAATTCCCATGATGAGTCTCTCACACACAGATTGCCAGTCTCCCGCAGCAGACTATACTTGACCAAGCATGGTAGAGAAGGTCACGGGAGTCCACTACCTTGTTTTCCCATTTACTTAATAAACCACACCACCTTTGGAAAAAAATCGAGCCACGCGACTTTTATTAAATAACTGTCAACTTGACAAACACATAAATGGCCACATAATAAGCCACAAGGTTCTCCAAGCTATACTAACAGCCTTATTAAATTGCGATTCAGCCAATTGAATAGGGCTCTTTATAAGCACATAGCATATTTTTTTTGACAGAAGTTTTTAGTTGGTGAACTTATTTTCAAAAGCAAGGTCTTCACTAACTAAAAACTTCTGTAAAAAAATATGCTACGTGTTTATATATAGTTCTTTTTTAATTGGCCGAATCACAATTTAATAAGGCTGTAAACATGCATGTGTACAACTGGGGGAGGTGAGAATCTGATACTCCCTAGTAGTGTACTACAATGTAGTAATGTATTATGTTGACTGCAAGAAATGTATACAACTCTGCATTATTTAGCAAAAGAAGTATCTTTGTTAGTTACCAGACTGTAAAATACTGCAAACCTACCAACTTCTATGTAGTTTTTATCGCTGTATAAATTGATATTTTCATTTAAAAAATGTTTTGAATACTATAAATCTTGCTGTTTAATATGCATTACAAAACCTGGGAACATTCCATATCCCTTTAATCCCTTTTAAGAGTGATCTTTAATATAAAAGTAAATAAATGTTGGTGGATCTCACTTTTTAAGGAGTTCAAAGAGAAAAAAATTAATCTAAAGCTTCCAAATACTTAAATTAGATTTCAGTTAAATGGTGATCTTTTCATAAGTCCTCATTCACTTTGTAAACATTCTTTCAGTGTTCTTCTGAAAATAAAATACCTTTCTCTAACCCCTGCGTGTCTCTCTAACCCCCCGTGTCTCTCTAACTCCCCCGTGTCTCTCTAACCCCCCCATGTCTATCTAACCCCCCGTGTCTCTCTAACCCCCGTGTCTCTTTCCCTCCCCCCTCCTCATCCTCAACCCCCCATCCTCATTCTAAACCCCCCTCCTCATTCTAAACACCCCTTCTCATTCTAAACCCCCCTCCTCACTTTACCCCTCTAAATACCACCCCCTCTCCCTTTCCCCTCACTTACCTCTATCTGCAGCTGCTCCTCCGCTCCTCCACGCTCCTTCCTGCGTCGGGACCCGGCATATGCTAATGACGTGACGTCACATGCGCGCCACATCATTAGCAGTGGCCGGGTCAAGACGCAGGAAAGAGCATGGAGGAGCGGAGGAGCAGCTGCAGATAGAGGTAAGTGAGGGGAAAGGGAGAGGGGGTGGTATTTAGAGGGGTAAAGTGAGGAGGGGGGTTTAGGATGAGGAGGGGTAAAGTGAGGAGGGGGTTTTAGGATGAGGATGGGGGTTTAGGATGAGGATATGGGGGTTTAGGATGAGGATAGGGGGGTTTAGGATGGGGGGTTGAGGATGAGGATGGGGGGTTGAGGATAAGGATGGGGGTTGAGGTTGACGAGGGAGGTTGAGGATGAGGAGGGAGGACATTTCCCACCCTCTGCTTATACTCGAGTCACTAATTTTTCCCAGTATTTTGTCGTAAAATAGGTGCCTCTGCTTTTACTCGGGTTGGCTTATACTCGAGTATATACGGTACTTTATTTTGCTACTCATATTGCTTAACATAAGAACTGTCATTTTGCTCTGCACATTCTCCCTCGCTGTTATCTTTCTTGTTTAGTTGAAGAGATGTCACAGGGGAGCTGTTAGTTTATTTCATCCCCCTTGCAAGAAAGCAGCACTTTATTAAACAAATAAAGTATAATACATGTTAATGTACAGACACATTTCATTCATGAATAAAAAATGAGTTATACTTACATAATTCCAATAAATGTAGAAAATTTGGTTTAAGACTGTACATAATGTACCACATGTATACATATACATTATGTAAGTATAATTAGTTTTTATTCATGGAAACATTTTGTATAGTGTGTATTACAGTTTATGTATTTACTTTACTTGCTTTCCTGTAATGGGGTTGAATCTCACTGCTGACTGTAGAGAGATTCCCCGTGTTATTTTGTAAGTGGAGCCTGTCTAGTTGGGTGGATCGCTTCACCCCCACCAGTATCATCATCTGTGCATGTTTTCTTGCAAACAAGATGGAGGAATATAATAGTGAGGAAGAATGTGAGAGGCAAAATGGCAGCTTTTATACTGAGCTATGAGAGGAGAAAAATGAAGTAAATAAGCCGAAAATTTTTTATATATTTCAGTAAAATGTTTTGTAAATTGTATAGAGGAAATTGATTTTGGTTCAATGTAAAAAATATCAGTTGTCCTATAATAACTATACCATTGGAATCTTTAAGGACTACCACACGTGTCCATATTGGACCCCCATAGTCCAGAACACGAAATACATAAAAAAATACATTAAATTAAAAAAAATAATAACTGGAAGTGGGGGAAATATACATTACCTCTCCTTCTGACACCCTTCAGTGATGATCATCGATCATTCTTGAACAAAGCCCTTGTTCCTCATCTTTGGCCAGTGGAAATGGGCCAGCTCCTAAAAAACCCACCTCTTAGAGGACTGTAAGTTGTAGAATCAGAAATGCAAATTACCATCAGTTGCTGCTCTCTTGGTTACTGCATGGGCTATTAAACAATAGATGAACAGCTCTATAGATAGGCCATACACTAATGTTAGTAGCATTGTTGTTAGGTTCTCGTTGAAATGTTAAAGGGCCACTTAATCCAGCACTACTTGGACCACATCACAGTAAAGATCTCCTAAAAGCATGTTCAAATACTTTTTGAATCTTCTGAGAATTTTTATCTTTAACTGATAATTCAATAAAGTAAAGTCTGTGTTTACATGTGTTACTGACTTCCCCCTTCCAAACCCACACCTACAGCTCTGTGTAGTGAGCAAAGGAAAAAAATAGAGTTAACCCTCAACAAATCAATCTGTGCAGAGTATGGAATGCTGGGATCACCTAAACAGGTCAGCTGTAGGTTAACGTTTGAGTGCATTTCCTCAGGGTAAAACTGCTATCAATCAGTGTCCTCGCCATGCTTCAGCTCTCTGTTATTCATTGTAAAACTGACAGAAGGCAGAATAGACTGTGGTTTTTTAGCTGCTATTAGTGTACTTAAAACAAAATATGGTAGGTCATTTTAACATACAATCTTTTGCTCTTTCACACCATGAAGAGCACTTACAGTGAGGTTAATGGCCATTTAAGAACATATTTAATAATTATAATACAAGATATTCTTTATCATTTTTTAATATTATGAACAGATGAATGTGGTATTGGACAACTCTTCAGTATTTTGTCTAGAACATATGTATACTTGTTGTTATTTCTTAACATTGCTCAAAAAAACTTTTCTGGTTTATTTTAGTGTTTATTCAACTGCCCTCCCATGTATACAAATTAAAACAGTCATTTAATCTCCTTTTATATCTAAAATTACACACAGGTGTTTGATTGTAATGTATCTGTGATTCACCGGTTAATTTCCTATGTACTAATGTGGGCAATAATAGTTTCTATAAAAATATTTAACATAAAATGGCAGTTTGGGAAATCTGCTTTATGTGGTTTTGTTGGAAACATACAAATAACTTTAAAATGAAAGACATCAACATGTGTTTATTATTTGTGTTCTAAATAGTCTGTGAGATTTTATTTGCTAACTCTGAAACGTTGCAGGATTTGGCGTCTCCTCAATATTGTAAATTTGATGACAACTTTTCAATCAACCTATTTGCTGTTGTTCAATCGTTCAGCCATGTCTGACTCTACGTGACCCTATGGACAGTAGCACACCAGGCACATATGTCAGCCACCACCCTCTGAGTTCTCTCAAGCTCATGTTCATAAAATAATATTAGAAAAGCAAATGCATTTGTATGCTTTAGATGTTTATTTTGAAACTAGTGTCATTCACTGATTGGCTGTATTTGCATTAATAAAGGGATTGGGGTTGTAGGTTATATTTTTATCTTGAGAATTACATCAACCAAACTAGACATTTTTGGATTTTTCTCTATACATATATTTAAAAAAAGATGTATTCCATTTTAATATGCATTTGATTTCCACAACTGCACTTGGACTTGTTATCTCAACTTTTTAATTTGTACTAACATTTTAAATTCAGTTCAGTGAGCTCCTGCTTGGTAAATGGCCTTGCTTAGCAATTAAATCTTTTTATTTTAATCACATAATTCATTTATATAATGGCTATTACATTTTTCTTGGAAAATCACAAAATGTACTTTTCAAGATGTTTTACTTTTATTGTTCCATTATTTTAATTAAACTAACATTTTTTTATATAGGAAGCAGAGCTATATTATTATTATTATTATTATTATTATTATTTTCAATGGCAATCCAAGAGACTTATGCCTACATTCTATGGCTTCCATAAGAAAAGAACCGAGTAAAGTTCAGTTGTAAATAACTACTGAGCTCTCACATCAAACACGTTAATCTAACCTCTAAGAAATGCCATCCAAGTGCTCGAAATGTCCCTAATATCCTAAAGCCAGAGTGCTTGTCCTAAACCTTTTTAAAAAGTGCTGTCACTTGCCTCCCATTACAATATCTAATCTCGCTGAAGTTTACTCGAAAGTCTTTCCCGGAGCTCAACATTTTTAAAAACTTATTATGTGTACTTTCATCCCCTTGTAAGGGCAGAAAAGAAACAGTTGCTATAAAGAAATTGGGGTTCAATTTCTCAACTCTTACACAATTAAGGGGGTTAATAATGCTACCCCTATAAGCCAGGGGATCCCAGGGATCCCCCTCTATCCTAAATTCACCCAGGATTTCCCTTTAATGGCCGCTACCCCCTGTGAGCCTATGTATCCCCAACTACATTATAACCATGGAGGCTCAATGGTCCCCAAGTTATACTAAGCTATGACCACCTTGACATCTAAATATAACAGCCACACAGACCCCAATGGCACCCTTACTACCACCACAGGGTGCCCTGTAAGGGGGGAAATATACATTACTTCTCCTTTTGACATTCTCCAGTGATGATAATTGATGCCTAGGAAGCCCTAAGGTTATACTTTATATTAAATGGGGGTCCTTAGGGGCCGCTGGTAATCTGTTAATATTTAGTGCCAAGGGGGTCCTAAAAGGATCCCCATGGATATACTTTATTTGGAGATAACCAGTGGGATAACCTGGCTCATAGAAGGTAGAGGGATTTAAGGGGGAATCCCAGGGGATATTCAGCTCATAGCATGTAGTGTGCGTTTTTTGTTATTTAAGCCTATTCTTGCCTTGGGAATTAATTTATATAAATAGATAGGGATAAGGAAGGACATTAGGGCTAGTTTTGTGTGTTCAAGTTAGTGGTTACCACTCCTTAGCATTGCTATGGAGACTGCTGAAATTCAGACTCAGAGTCTCCATGCATGCAGGCTGCGTAAACATGTTCAAGCTAGAGAGCTCCAAGCAAGCCCCCTGGGGATAAGTCAGTAAGTTTACTGGATTCTTTTAAACAGGAGCCACAGAATAGCTTCTAAAATTTGCTTTTTAAAACTCCTATATCTGTGAGTCAGCCTTCCAAGAGCCATGGAGGCTCTTTATCTGTACAATGCAATGTGACCAAAAACTAAAAAGTGCATTAGTGATTTGGCTGTTTGAGACCCATTCCATTAAGCAACCAAAGAATGTAAAATTACTTTATAATGCATTATGTCATATATACCAATATGAGGGTACAAGAGAACCCTTGAATATGTTACATTCTAGCGTTCTTATACATAGGATAGAATATAACTGAAACAGTTATCAGTGATAGATATCAGCTTCTCTAATTAAAAGCATAACTAAATCTAAAAAAAAGCCTCAAAGCTAGTTTTCGATTAGAAAGAAATTGTGTGTATAATGGTGTTTACATTTCTGAAGAGATATGGTTGCATTTCCTGAGTCAAGAAGTCTGCTTCTGGGCCAGTGAGGGGGGAAGGGGCATGGTATCAATTTCAATCATCTATTTATCTTAGCCAAGGACCTCTGCTCCTTCCGCTCCCCTCTCGCTGTTGACAGCCAAAACACACAACGCCATGATTCAGCTCTGAGAAAATGATGAAGCTAACACAAAATGTATTCCTATATTCATAAACAGTGACCAAAAATGAATATTTTCCACAACAAATGTTTTATGTTGATCACTAATAATATTAGTTTGGTGCATACTTTACAAACAAATGTTTTTTTTTGTTACATTTTAGTTGTCCGTTTATCGATCTGGCACTATAGCTTGACAACACATGACCCTTGTCTCTACATTTATATTTCAAAGTATCACCGATGTTTTGTGTTTTAAATCCTTCATTCCCCATGAAAACTACTTTAGTATATATATTCTCCCAGTCACATTCTGTTTTAAGACTTTTTAACACAAACTGTAATCAGAAATAAGTGCTTCCTTTATTTTGATTCCAATTTTTGTAACATGGTAGGATGTGGAGTGACTTCTTTGATTAAAGTGCTCAGCACTGAAATTGTTTCATCAAATCAGAGCTTCATCTTGCATTCATTTTTTTCTTCGCACTACTCCTAATAACTTTTTGATTGGTAATTTCCCTGCTCTTAATAGTTGTAAATAGAAGTGCTGATTTTAGAAAGATTTTAAAGATGTTTTTTTTTCTAAAAAACACTTCATCAGAATAATTCTTAGACAACTGGTTTCACTAAGGGAGATACAGGAATGTAAGAGTAGCAATTGAAGCAAATAATTGATTGGTAGATTAGTTATAACCAGGAAATATTGTAAGGCAATCACAGAAACATGTGCACATTTTACCCAGGCCAATATATTGCCGTTCACATTACTTTTATTTTATTTTTTTATTTTGATTAACAGAGAACTGTTTTATAATTATAGTACAGAACTACCATATTCTCAATGCATATTGACAAACATGTAGTTATATTGCTATCTTTTTATATTAATATGTATTTAATGACAACAGTCACTGATAAGAAAATACACAGCCTTATTAAATTGCGATTCAGTAAATTTAAAAGGGCTTTATTTAAGCACACAGCATATTTTTTTTACAGAAGTATTTAGATGGTATGCTGTGTGCATAAATAGAGCCCTTTTAAATTTACCGAATCGCAATTTAATAAGGCTGTTAATTAATAGTCTGTTTCTAATGCAGTAAAATTATGTATAGAAAAAGCAGTGGTGCATGTTTATTTTATATAAATACTGTAACTTAATTTATTTAATAAATTGTATGAACCTGAATGTACATTTCATATACAAATTACACCTCATTTACATGTAAGAGTACCATAGTCTAATGTTTTGCCAGCTACTGGGACCATCTTTTTTCTTCTTGTTTACTCTCAAGCATTCTGCCATCTTTCCCCTCAATCTGCACGTTATTCATTTATGAACTCTGTTTAAGAAATACTATTTGTAACTATCAAAAGCTTGTTTGCAGAGTATTTTTTCTTATCATGAAAGACTGAAAGCAGACTGACCTGAGTAGGCCTAGGGCAGCATACATCCTAGATTACTACTGTGAATTTAGTTTTCTATGTTCTATATACAATTGCAGCGGAAACATTTATCTACAGTTTAGCACAAAAGGAATCTTCATAGACTTCAATGGATATTCCCTTAACACATGGAAAAATGAAGGGCCCTGTTTTTTAGTTTAAAATCTTGGGTACATGGTGCTTTTTCCCAAAGCACCTTTCAAGATTCAAACTCGCAAACAGGGGTGTAGGAAGCAGAATAATTATAGAGGGGATAAAGCTCACTTGATAAACAGAACACTTAACAGCTTCTTTACATACACACAATGAGAAATCTGGGGGGGGGGGGGCCGGTGTTGTCCCCCTCATCCCCCCAGTTCCTACACCCGTGCTCGCAAACTTACAATTTAAGGGAAGTGATCTGAACAGGAATAGAAATTTGGGATTTGAAATGGCAAGAAATAGTTCAGATGGAACTGGGAGGATAGAGGAAAGGACCATTCTGTTGTAGTCTGACAGGTGCCTGGGTAGAAAATGTGTGGAATTTGGGGGATGTTTCCATTTAATAAGAGTGAATAGGAAGGTATCCGTACTTTAGTATTGGAGTGATTTGTAAGTGAGATTGCATGCTGACAGGAGTGAGAGAGTGAAGTTACAGAGAGCAAGGGAGGATGAGATGATTGAGGAGGGTAAAAAGTTAATAATGATTGAGTGCCTGTAGCAGCGATCTGTGCTTTAATAAAACTAGAATGATAGGTGGGTGGGTGTGGATGTGGTATGTGGGAGGGAAACTGGGTTCAGATAGAAGCAAGTGTGTGGTCAGAAGATGTGCCTTGGTCTTCAGCTGAGCTTGGGCCCAAATCAAAGCAGGAGTGTGGAGTCAGAGATGTGCTGGGGTCCTCAGCTTGAATAGGCCTGGGTTCAGAAAGAAGCAGCGGTGTGGAGTAAGAGATATATCTGGGTCCTTAGTTGGAGTAGGCTTGGGCCCAAATCAAAGCAGTAGTGTGGAGTCAGAGATGTCCTCGGGTCCTCAGCTTGAATAGGCCTGGGTTAAGAAAGAAGCAGGGGTGTGGAGTAAGAGATATGTCTGGGTCCTTAGCTGGAGTAGGCTTGGGCCTAAATCAAAGCAGGAGTGTGGAGTCAGAGATGTCCTCGGGTCCTCAGCTTGAATAGGCCTGGGTTAAGAAAGAAGCAGCGGTGTGGAGTAAGAGATATGTCTGGGTCCTTAGCTGGAGTAGGCTTGGGCCCAAATCAAAGCCGGAGTGTGGAGTCAGAGATGTCCTCGGGTCCTCAGCTTGAATAGGCCTCGGTTCAGAAAGAAGCAGGGGCGTGGAGTAGGAGATATGTCTGGGTCCTTAGCTGGAGTAGGCTTGGGCCCAAATCAAAGCAGGAGTGTGGAGTAGGAGATGTGCCGGGGTTCTAGGTCAGTAGAAGAAAAAAATAAGCAATAATCATTAACATCAGTTAACAAACAGGCCTATTAGCATGGCTTTGACACATCTAAATGTAGCTGGTGAGAGTAGTATATTTAATGATTGACATACCATAAAAATATGCAGTTTTTATCATTTACATAGCAATACTGCCCAGGAAAACTATTTCTCTGAGGTAAATAATTGTATCAGTTAGAAATGTTCAGGCATTAATGGGCTATTGTGTAGTCTGAGCTCTGGATGAATACATTTCAATGGATAAGTGCTCCTAAAAGGCCAATGTGAAGCATCCGATATGAAAAATTTCATCTCTCTTAGTTTTTCCTTAATGGGCTCTCTCTAGATATTAATTAAACTAAGCCTTAGACGTTGTACTTGATTTCCATGTACAGTTAGCAGTGACTAAAACAAATCTGCTAAAAAGACAATTCAAAGATATAACCGTAATAACAACTGCTGTAGATCTATTATGAACCTGGATAGGCACAATATGGCACTCTAGATTGTGTCTATTTTCCATCATCAATATCTACAATATGTTTTGATGTTAACACAGCTAGCACAAATTCACTTTTAAAAGCACCAGTTAACAAACAAAGTCATTAGCAGGCCTCTAAAATTTACATCTAAAAATAGCTGGTAAGAGTAGAATATTTAATTATTGCCATACAATAAAAATTATACGGTTTTCTCATGTATAGCAATACTGCACAGAAAAAAATAAATTCTCTGAGGTAAATAGTTCATAGGCATTAATGGGCTATTGGGTAGTTTTCCATGTGCAGTTAGCAGTGACTAAAAAAACTTGCTAAAAAAGGCAATTCAAAGATTACCAGTAATAAAAGATATGCAGTCTATCGTGAGTGGTTGCTTTGAACATGGGTAGGCACAATATGGCTTTCCAGATGTGTCCATTTTCCACCATCAATATCTACAATATGTTTCGATGTTAAGGTAGATACAATTATTTTAAAATTGCAGCTAAGACATTGTTCATTGATATGATTATTTCTTTTTTATCTTCCCACTTTATATTTCCTAGGAAATTCACTTTCATAATGTGCATGATGATTACCACGTTGTGTGTTTTAAAGTGCAAAATAACTTAAAATAAGCTGCCTCTTGGTTTCCACTATATGATAGTTCTGCGCATCAAAGAACTTAAAATGAGCATCGCAATCTTTTTTAAATTGTTTTGCATTTAGCTCATTTTCTAGAACTGTAAATAAGGTAGCATATTGTGTCTCCAGTTTAAGACACTTTCTTGTCTACAAACCAGATGTTTCCCATATCCATATTGCTGCCTAATTTTATTAGGTTGTGAAAGAAACCATAAAATCTAATATACTTTTCTTTGGTGATGAGGGAGGAAACAGTGGATCGTGTAGCATTTATAACAATGTCTTATTCTGGTTAAAATAGGCTTGTTAAAATAAAGTAATATCTATTCAGCCAAGTACTTCTTCAAAATTTATAGATTTGTGTCATATTTTTAACCAGCACAGAAATCTTAAACCCATTTTTTATTACCAATAAAATGTACATTTTAATATGCTTGTTAATTTAAATACTCTTCATTCTATAAGGTCTTGAGCACTATTTCTAATTTACTCTGCACATGGGTTAGAAGTAAAAATGTATATTACTACCAACTTAGACATTCAATTAAATGTCTTTGATTTTATTTGTTAATATTAATTGTGTTTCTCCATCCAATATCACCTTGATGTTTATCCTCTATCTGTTCTCCTTACCACACATAGTCCAATTTTCACTTTAAAATCAATTGTATTTGAAATCAGTACTTGGTTATACTCTGCCATGCAGCAGATTTCTTCATCTGTCAAGCTTATAACACTGGCTTTATCTGCTAATACAGGCTTTTGAAAGTAATTCAGAAAAAAAAAACTGTAACTGGAAATCATTCAATATTTCTGGTCCTATGTATACTGTATGACACTGTTTTTGAGTTTTTATCTGTCCATTTGATCCATTGAAAGCTTACACCATTATGTTCAACCAGGAGCAGTTTATACCAACAAGAGCTGGTAAAAAAGAGAAGAAAAACTAACAGTAAAAATAAAAGGGAGAAGAGGGGGATCAGGAAAAGTAATTTGGTGTATAGCCATTTTTTTTTATTTACTGAATGAGTGGGGTGTGCTCTCTGTGAGTGCAACACGTGCATCCTGTGCTCACTAGTCCCCCTGCCTTGAGGACCCCTTTGATCTCCATGGCTCCGACCATAAGGTATAAAGCTCCCAGATGATCTTGTGCCTCCCCCCTCACCCTAGGAATGAGGGTGGTCTTTCCACGTCTGTAGTTGGAGCCCTCAAATGTGGACTGGATCTCACTGGGAGGTGGGGGACAGCTGCCACTAGTCCACCCTGGCTCAGACTTCTGGGGGAGCAGCTGCCACCTACTCCACCCAGGCCCATTGAAAGGCTCCTTGGCCAACAGGCCTCCCCTCAAGTGCCAGGTGAACCCCTTGGTTCCACTAGCATGTGAAGTGCATAGTGCCAAAATCAAAATACGTGTCCAGTCCAAAAAATGAGCCGTGGTCATTTGTAAAAATCAAATGTGTGCTAGATAGGTATCTGGAGGACCAGCTTTCACCTGAACCTCCGGCTAAGTGCAGAGGTGAACAGTGCTTCTCCAACCCCTAGGCTGTATAGCAATGTAACACCTAAATATATCTCTGTAAACATATGTGGTATATAGAATGAATTTAGTATCCTGTCTGAGAGTAATTAAATCTATACATCTAATATATATTGAGTGTCTGTGATTCTTATCCAACAAGGTTAAAAATGGGGATAAAAATGGATAAGTGGAGTTAAGTGGAGTTAAAGCATAAAATATATCCACTTCCAATATTTTCTATGGAGCCTACTTATCAAGTGGGGATGCAATTTAACTCTAAAGAGCTCCTATAGAAAACATAGGAAGTTGGGTAATTTAACGCCACCTTTTTATCTCCACCTTTATCCTGGTTTGATAAATATATGTAAATATTGCATGACATAATACCTTCTTTTAACTAAGGATTTGATTTTATTGTGTAAGTATTTCTGTCTTGTTGATCCCCATCACATTTCTCTTGTTTTATCAAGGTAGATAGTTACCCTTGGATTAGGATCCCCAACACCAGACTAACTGAGTAATATAATATAAGTGTATTGCTTTTTGTAATGTCTGTAGAGTACTGCAGTTCAGTACACTGCTGTTGATGTCTCAGTATATTTACAGTGAATATGATTTTTTCAGTAAAAATGAAATTAAATAGCATTCTTCAAATATGCAGCTTAAAACTAAGATCTTTTGTCTTCTTCCATTTCTCCTGAAGGCCTATTCAATTTAATTCACTTTGCAGAATTCCCCTGGCAATGCATTTACAATTTCCTTTTCAGCAGTTATAGTTCAAATGTAAAGCCCAGTAGGTCTGACTTTGAAGAACAGGTGATAGAAAATGTTTAAAAAAAGCTCTTTCAATGATAGTACTTTGTATATTCCAAGCACATTTTAGAAGCTAGTTTACCAAATCCTAAATGTACTAAACCCAAAGGGTTTTGCTTTTTTTTTACTGTTTTTTCTAGTACTGCTATTCTTAGTGTTGATAAGCAGGCCAATTGTTCAGCTTCAGATAATTGTGTGATATCTTGTTCTAATTGTAAGAGAAATAGAGGTTTTCAAATTAGTACCTTTGCATAATTATGGACCTGTTAAGTAATCATGGTTAGAATGTTAACAGGAATCTGCACATCTTAGCATTGCTAGAGATAATACCAGTTGTCTTTGTTATCAGGGTTCAGGCAAGGCAACAACTGAGTCAATCAGAATTGTAAGTAAGGGAGGTACTGGAGATAGGAAGAAAACACATATAAAAAGAAACACATTTTTGCTCATTAATGCTCTTTTTTTTATACAAACAAGTGATGTTAGTCATGTATATAAATGTATTCCATATATTATGTGATCGAAACTTACCCATGCAAAATGGATATCACATATAATAGTTGTCAAACTACAAAACGTTGTCACTCTTTGCGAGCTCGCAGGAACTGTGTCCCTCGAGAAGCAAGGGACGCAGTTCGGGCCGCAAATGCAGACCCTCGCAAAGCTTTGGGCTGCATTTGCAGAAGGTGGAGGCTCCAACCTCGGCTGCAAAAAAATTACGAACTCGCAAAAATGCGACCTTAACGGCCGAGCCGCACACAGCCGGAAAACATAAAAAAAACACAAAATACACACAAAAATAAAATAAAAACCTTACCCACAGCAAGGGGGGACACCTAGGACGTCTGGAAGTGAGGATACACCTCAATTAAAGTCCAATTTACAGAGTTTAGATACTCGAAAATACCCTAAGCAAGAGAAAAAATGGCCACCGAAAAAAACTAAAACCAGGCTACACGACCCCTAAAGCAGCAAATCACCGCCAAGCACATACGACTTTTGTACAACATTCACTATTAGCAAGGACGCTAAGTCATCCACACCCGCCTACCACATACACAGTCGCCGCCATTTTACAACACTAACTTACAGAATGCAGAACTACACAGCTACACAAACAGTTTCCCCTTGCGCACTACACACTGCACACATTGCTGACACTTACACCTCAGCTCCACAACAGATTGTTAGCTCTTCAGCACATTGCTTGCTGCATGTATTAATTACAAATAGGTAAAGTATATTAATTTATCATTTAATTAATTAATTATCAAGAAAAAATACACAAAAAAACAACACAGTATCGCAATAAACCACAAAGCCCTTCACCACGCACCTCACATGGAGCGCCAATGGAGCTCATAGGACACAAACTACACCAAGGGGAGAGACTTGTAATAAGCGCAAAAAGTATATCAGCGCGGACCTTACAATAAGAGCAAAAGCGCTTCTAATAACAAAAAATACACCAACCAAAGACACTCAGTGCGAGCCACGCCATGAGCGCCAAAAGCACGCAGCGCAAGTCTCGCAATGAGTGCCGCAGGATCTCAGACGACCAAAACATTTACTGTCTGTGGCAAACAACATTACCTGCCTTATACTTTTATTGCCCCGTTATTTTTGACGGGCTAGTCGCTAGTTTGATATATATTGAAGAAAACTGTTGAAGAACGTTATTGAAGAATATATATATTTTCCAACTCTTCACACTTTTTTCTATTATTGTCTTTCCATCTCTTTATTCCATAATTCATTCACACAATACTATAAAAATGGGCAGACCATCGGGTTTGCCAGTATTCATATTGACGAGTACTGGTTGAAAATAAACATCAGTAATAATGCGTTTTCATATTTGTTTATTATACATTGTTAGTTTCTGCATAGAGAATTGGGACTTGCTTCAAAATATGAATAATAATGTTGCTCCTATTAAGTAATAATACAGCAAATATATTCCCATGATAAATAATAAAGTATGATTAAGAAGCATTATTAGATTTTTCATGAGATAGACACTTAGATTCCTTTACATTCAGAATTGTTTTATAATATCAGTTTATATACAAAAACATGGTAATTTTTTTGACAAAAGAAATAACATTGCATTTGTAGATAATATCTCCCTGAAGTGGTTATTTTGTGTAATTAGTATATAATATTTTGCAAAGCTACAGGCCCCACAGCAACAACATTATGTCTGAATTATCTGTCACACTCTAATTCAAACTATGTTCAACAATAGTGGTGAATTTAAAGGACCACTGCAGTTTGGTAAAAGCTTCACACATTTGTGAAGTATGTAACAAAATATCAACAATCATACGTATGCAAGACAGGAGCATAAAAGTTTTCTAATGGAAATCTTATATTTATATGATTTTGACTGCATAATAGGAGGTTCCACCTTACACTGCTAGTTGGTAGCTTATGATAATAATTTATTTTTGTAGCTCCAAGAAGGGGATTTAAAGTGTTTAGAAGGAGAAAAAAAAAGAGAGGGCATTATAATTTATGTAAAGACTAGGTGTAGCGAATGTTCTTCTCTTCTGTCTCTTGTCAACAATGTCCAATTTAGGGGCTTCTCTGACTGACCATAGTAGAGACTTCCAGAATCTAGTTACTGCATAAATAAATGCTTGGGAACTGAGGTTTATAAAGAGATTTTTGGGATGGTTAATAGATGTTTACATGCAGATCCAAGAGCATGAGCTGGAACATGAGGACTGAGGGGCTCCTTCCGATAGCGGATGTCTTCATCATGCAGAATTTTGTATGTCGTACAAAGGAAGTCAGTGTAGGATATAGAGGACACGTGCCATCTGGCAGGAACAGGGTTGATTTCTAAGAATCTCTAGCATTCTGTACCTACTGTGGGCTCCATTCCAATCTTACACACAGGCAGCTACTGTGCAAGTTGTCAAGTAACTTACCAACATATCTATTCCATTCTTTGAAAATTTCAGTGTTGCGTAAATGAAGAAATAATTAAATTACAACAAAATAAAAATAACCCTACGTGAAATAAAATAATTAAAATAACCCTGCAGGAAAAAGCATAGTTATCTACCCTTCATGCAGGTATGATCACTGATGCCTTTGTCCTCAAATCGTCTGCTTTGGATCAAACAGGATCTCCGATTTGATTGAAATTCATGTTTTCTTCAGTGTTAATTATGATAAGGTTCGTCATGGTATGGAGTGTATTATTACATGCCACAGAGGTCCAAGGGTTAATGGTAGGAGCCAAAGAGGTCCTACAAGGAGCTCCATGGCCTAAATATTTATAATGGGTGCCATGGAGGTCCTTGCAGCATTGACTCTCTTTCCTCCACAAGAATTGAAGATTTTGTCTGCAAAATGTTGGGAAATAATCTGATTGATGAAGCATTGTGGGATGAGGATGTGTAAAATGGGGGTGAGAACAAGCACAGATAGAGTAAATAACTACATGCTTTCATCTCCCTTTCATTTCAATGTTTTTGACAGAATGCTGTTTAATATTTGCATTTAACACAGAGAGGAACTTTACAAATCCTTTAGTGCAATATGCATTTGCTCACATCAAACGAAAATGCGAGGTCTAAGAAATTATTGGTATATAGTGTGTTTTTTGGCAGTTTCCAAAGTCTTTCTATATTTGCTTTAACTGCCTTTTACATGACTATTCTGTTATATATTTTCCTGTCTTGTGCACCTTTACCAATGTCTAAAAACCCAGTTTGTATAAATTTCAGTTTCTCTGTCTGTCTACTTAATATCTTTAAAAAAAAGCTGGTGAGTGTAGCAAGGTGTATGTGTTTTTAATATTAATATTTAATTGCTGGCCTATAATCTGTTCTAAACACTGTTTTGTAGTTCAGTAGCAGCAGCATAAGGGCAGAGAGCCCATATTTTTGATTAACCAACACACAATAAGGGATAGGATGTAGTAAAAATAGGTTTTGAGAAACGGAAGGACATAATTAAATACACAATGGGCCTTATTCTATTAGAAGTCCATAAGTGACTTTGACCCATAACTTCGGCTGCAGGTTTTTTTCTCTCTGAATGTCTAGATGTATTCTATTGCCTCAAGCCCGAAAATTATGTCTTTCAGTCTCAACACGTAAATGATGCCTTTTTAAGTAGGATTTCAGGGGGCGTGATCATATGATCTGGCAATCTTTAAGCCCATAATGTACTTCTTAGACACAGCCAATAGTAAATGAGTCCGTCATCATGATGTCAGTAAAGCATGGAAGTTAGACTTGACCTGCAATCGGAAGCTATGAATTAATGAGAGACAATAACTAATATCTATCAATAGGGATTGCAATCGAGCACTCCAGCAATCTATAAAATGCATTAGAGCATTAAACCATGTGGGTTTCATGTTATGTATTAAGCCCTTGAGTCCCGGGGTCATACACATAAATAACAATTAAACAAATGCATAGTTGTGGGTTCCCATGCCTTCCCATGCTTTTAAAGCACAGTAGTGAGTGTTTAATTGCTGCTACAGCTATAATAAGTGTTTGAAAAAGCCTTTGCAAGTCTTGTTTAGTACTCATAATATTTTTGACAGGAACTTGCTATTTTTTTGAGGTGTGGGTCAGACTTAATTTGCAAGCTGCACCTAGACCCGGGTTTAGTAGAATTTTGATTTTGTGTAACTTTAATTAATTAGTGCTCATAATGTTCGAGCTGTGCTAAAATCAATGCAGATGTAAGTCCGAAGTGATTGTGGAATAGAATACATGGCATTTTAGGGAGTGGTTTTAAGTGTGTATAAATGTACGATCTGGGCAACAGAATAGAGCCCAATGTTGGTGAGAGATCTGTTCATATATTAGTGTACTGTTATTGCAAATATCTCAGTGTTGTGGAGGATTGTGAGGTGTCCAACAATGTCATAAAAATTTTACCCCAGCAGGGACAGGGATAACACATACATGGATTCATTCCCTCCATCTCTCACTTAGGGTTATATGGTCAGTTGTTCCAGTTGTTGAGCCTCATATTCATGTTGAAAAGCCCCATAAACACTTTAGTGGGTGGGCTCCAGGGTATAACATATGATTATAGGCAGGGGTGTGTTTCTGCCTAGGTCCAGGTCTAGGGCAGCACATTCTCAGTTGGCAGCAGGCTGTCTGAAGATCCAGTGCAGAACAATCCAATTAAATATGCTTATTTATGCACAGAAATATGCATATGTAGTGATATGTCTCTCTGTAAGTTTATATATGGTTATATGGTGTCAAACATGAAAGCTTTCTCACTAGTAAAGTGAGACCACTCCAATTACTACTCAATTCTATCTACCATCCGTAATGTCACATCTGCAAGAGGCTCTGCAAATACCCCTGGGCCTCACACCATCCACTCAGCAGAATCTCACTCTCCCACTGCCATTTTGCCAGTTCTATCTACATTCTACTCCCCTTTCAATTACTTGCCAAATCCTTGTTTTTAATGACTTCTTCTTTTCTTTCATTAATCCCTTTAGGTTGTAAGTTTATGAGGTTTCAATCTTTTGTGATAAAAAACTGTAATAATAATAAATAATAATAATAATAATTCTACGATACCACTTCACTAAGGGACCCTTAGTATATATAATATGAGAAGAGTGCATGTATGTGTTTGCTTATATAGCCACAGTAACTTCATTTTGATATCCCCTGGAAAATATTTGTGGATATCAATGTGCTTCAATAAGAAATATAGATCTTAACTTAAATGTTTTTGTTTTTATGGTAACACCGGGAACTGTGGTACCCAACATGCCAATGTCTATATTCATGGACCTTCTAGTTCATAAGAAAACGAAATGTGCAGAATTGGAAGCTACTGAGATAACTATTTCACAGACCTGTTAGTTTATCTTTGTGTGAGATTTTCTCTATTCCATATGAATAAATTGAGAAAGCTATTTTCTTGTCCCCCACGGTCTAAATGTACTTGCTGGCGAGCTTCCATACTTTCAAATAACAGAAAGCTCCAAGAAATAAGCATATGTAGAATAAGTGGTACTTTTGTCTGCCAGCAGTGGCCTTAATAGTCCTCATTAATACATTTCTTCATCTTTGCAACAGTCTTTGAATGTGCATTTTAAAACTACAGGTTGTATAATCCATTTTCCTTTGTCAGTTTATGTATATGTAATCTGTCTGAGCTCAGGTTCAGGCTTTTTTTTTCACACAGATGAGTCTGTGAATTACTGACAGAAATGTCATAAATCGTTACTTTGCAGGAGTTGTTTCTTTTTAGATATTCTCCTATTTGGGCAATTGCCCTTACTTGAAATCTAATTACCAAAGGTTAGAATCACCGAATACTATATACAGTCATATTCTCTCTCATTGTTTGACAGAAAAAAAGGGCAATTATCAAGAGCGGACTTACTGCTGGTGTAGCAGGTGCCCACTATATGGTGGGAAATAGCTGCTACTAGCAGCATTGTGAGGCTCCTAGGTTATTATTGAAGGTGATATGGGTAGAAAACGAGCTTTACTGACACCACGGGCACCTATCATGTAAATAAATAAATATATATATATATATATATATATATATACACACATATATAAATATATATATATACATATATAAATATATATATATATATATATATATATATATATATACACATATATAAATATATATATATATATATAGATATATATATATATATAGATATATATATATACACATATATAAATATATATATATATATACACATATATAAATATATATACACATATATAAATATATATATATATATATATATCAATATATATATATATATATATATATACATATATAAATATATATATATATATATATATATATATATATACACATATATAAATATATATATATATATATATATATATATATACATACACATATATAAATATATATATATATATATATATATATACATATATATATATATATATATATATATATATATATATATATATATAGATAGATATATATATATATATATAGAGAGAGAGAGATAATAATAATAATAATTTGCATTGGGTCTTTGTATTAGCTCCACTAGTTGAATATTATACATCAAAAGCAGCTTATTCGGCACTGAGATCTTTTTTCTATATGAAAGACATTGTCAAATATACCCTTGACAGGTGCAGCAAGAAAATGACTGTACTTTCAATTTTGCTTTTGATATATGTCCACCATCTGCTCAAACGTTCCCCGAAATGATACTCAGTTCAGAATAAAGAATATTATCACATTTTCAGGTTAGCAACATGATTGCATAGAAACAAAAAAGACTAAATAATTTAATTTAAATATACTATTAATTTAACTGGACATCCTCACAGACCATAATGTTAAGTCCCTTGGCAATAAGGGATATGGATGTGCCACATAAGCAGTGCTTTCTTTTTTCAATGTATGATTCAGAACCTTTTGCATCTCTAACATTTTATTTAAACAGATTTAAGCAAGATCTGTTTGAGTGAGAATTAAAAAGAAAAAGAAAATTCATCATTTCTAGCCTACCAACTCTCCAATATTTCACTCTCTTGGCTTTTATGACAGTACTGAACCATCTGTTCCTCTGTGCATTTTATCTAGCAGAATCCCATGAGAACAGTGTCTATGGGGAAGCTTTATGCCATGCATTTAATAGACTTCCTCATGCTCCATTGGTTATCATGATGGGCAGTATATTCCACAGGGCTGGAGAGCTATGTTCCAAAGCTTAGTGTTTGCTTTCAGGTGTTGAACAGTCAAGCAAAACTTAAATTCACAGTCTATTTTACAGTCATTTAAATATATATTTTGTGACATCCTTTACATATTTTCCAGTATAAGACTGACTAATAATAGAATAATTCAATTACACATTTTATAAATCATCTATAAAGTATTTCCCCGGTGTGAAAGCAACACAAAGAAACAGCTCAAACCAAGGAAATTATATTTTTCCAATAAAATTAGTCACATATATGAAAGCGTCCTAGCTAGTGAGAACCCAGTTCCTATACTATTTGTTTTCAAGGTAAATCTTTCTTCAGATTTTAAAGAAGGCTGTACCTCATGGATTTAGCAAAATTATCCAAACTTAAAGCACTGAAGATATACTAAAGAAAAAACAAATTAAGACGTTGTAAACTCACCAGGTGGGTCATTTAAAGAAGCCAAGCCCATAATCCAATGGTATTAAGGGTTAAACTTTAAACAGTTCACAGAGAAAAAAAGCACCCTGGAAATAAATTGATTTAAGTGTTTTAGGTGGGATGCGAATCTTGCTGTAAAGGAGAACTGGCAGGGCTAGAGCACCAGAGCAAGCATTTGAATCTCCTTTAGTATACTGGCTCTATTTTTTTTTTTGTGGTGAACTTTACTAAAACTAGATAGAATATTTTAAGAATTGAGAAGTTTCCTCACAAGGGAGTAAGATCTCAGAAAAGTGTGTTGACTTACACCCAATGTAAAATGGGCAGTCATAGTCCATTTCACACTCTTCATGTACACTGTTCAGAGGGAATGTTAAATAACCATTACAAGCCTGTACATTCAGTGTTCCTACATCTAATTATATCTACATCTGCTTTTCAGATCCCTATGTGAAAATCCATTTGATGCAGAACGGGAAGAGGCTGAAGAAAAAGAAAACCACAATTAAAAAGAATACTCTTAATCCATACTACAACGAGTCTTTCAGCTTTGAAGTACCATTTGAGCAAATTCAGGTAATCTAACACATTATCTTGGTACATGGACTCATTTTGTTTCCTGTTCCACTTTGGGAATAATTATGTTCTGCTTTACAATTATTTTAAAGGGACATTGCATTTATCAATACTACTCTTCATGATCAAGCAGAGCAAGTGAAACCAAATTACAATTTATTCGTAATATTATGCATATTTCAGTGTTTAATAAGATTTGTTTATATTGAAAGAGTTGAAACTAAAGGCTCCATGGAGCTTACTAGTCTTACAGGCTTCTAAACAAACCAAAAACACAAGCACTATTAAATGGAAATGTTGTTTGCTAGAGCTTGTTTGCTTATTGTGACATCAATTGAAACATGTGAAATGTTATACTGCAGTGAATAAATTATCATTTTGAGGGAACTTATAGTTTATGGTGTCTTAAGAACCTGAGCGCTTGTCCCCATGAACTCAATAAATCCATCCATGCAGCTTGAATCCTGATGACTCAAGGTAAATAAACAAAAGGTGTGCTATAAAAGCTAACACTGCATTATTTTATTATATTTACAAAATAGTGAAAAAAGCATTGAATGAAAAGTTTTTATACCTTGTCTACAAGATTTTACCCAATCTACATAATGGTACAGAGCTTTATCAATGAGTTAAACACTGTCATTTTAGATATGTCTATAGCTCAATTTTGGCACTCAATAAAATAATTTAACATCTATTAATTAAGCTAAGGACATCAAAAAGTATGTGTTACACGGCACTGTGATTCCTGTTCATTGACCTTTTGCTAATTAGGGTAATTACTTGACTGGTGCATTGCCAATTAAGTATAGTTAGCCATAAAACAATAACACACAATAAAGATCCAATACATAATGATTGGTATTTAAAAGGACACAGCTCCTTTTATTACTAAACTTGTAAAGATGATAAGAAAAACAATGAGAGGTGCATTGCCCATCCACACATAGGAACTCAAGGGGACCCTATGGACCAGGATACCAACAAGAGCCAACTTGCTGCTTGCTTATCCGTCTATGGGCAAGCACCCCCTCCATCTGCACAGCTGTGATGAAACCAACGCATAACGTCCATGTGAAACTTTACTCCTTGCTCCCCCAAATGTGATAAAGGGAAAATAAGCTATATATAACTTTCTTGAATTATGTAATATATACCCTCCGACAAAATAGCCCATCCCCATAATTTCAACCAATAACTTTATAAAATGACTGTATATACTCAAGTATAAGCCGACCCGAGTATAAGCGGAGGCACCTATTTTACCACAAAATACTGGGTAAAATGAGTGACTCGAGTATAAGCAGAGGGTGGGAAATGCGCTTCCCCCTGTGTCCCTTTTGTGCCTTCTGTGTCCCCCTCTCTCTCCCATGTCTCTTCTCCCCTCTCCCTTCCCTGTGTCTCTTCCCCCCTCCTCATTCTCAACCTCCCTCCTCAACCCCACTCCTCATCCTCAACCTCCCTCCTCATCATCCCTCCTCATCCTCAACCTCCCTCCTCAACCCCCTCATCCTCAACCCCCATCCTCATCCTCAACCCCCCTCCTCAACCCCCTCATCCTCAATCCTCTCCTCTTCAACCCCCCATCCTCAACCCCCTCCTCAACCTCAACCCCCGTCCTCAACCTCCCTCCTCATCCTCAACCCCCTCCTCAACCTCCCTCCTCAACCTCAACCTCCCTTCTCATCCTCAACCCCCTCCTCAACCCCCTCCTCAACCTCCCTCCTCAACCTCAACCCCCCCATCCTCAACCCCCTCCTAAACCTCCCTCCTCATCCTTAACCCCCCTCATTCTAAACCCCCCCTCCTCATTCTAAACCCCCCCGACTCATACTACCCCTCTAAATACCCCCCCCCCCCCCCATCCCCTCACTTACCTGCTCCGGCCTCCGCTCCTTCCGGGTCTTGATGTGGCGCGCATGTGACGTCACACGCATGCCACGTCATTAGCATATACCGGGTGCCGGCACCCGGTATATGCTAATGCCGTGACGTCACATGCGCGCCACGTCATTAGCATATACCGGGTACCGGCATCCGGTATATGCCAAAGACGTGGCGCGCATGTGACGTCACATGCGCGCCACATCAAGACCCGGAAGGAGCTGAGGCCGGAGCAGGTAAGTGGGGGGGGGGTATTTAGATGGGTAGTATGGGGGGGGTTAGAATGAGGGGGGGGTTGAGGATGAGGAGGGAAAGAGACATGGGGGGTGTAGAGAGACACGGGGGGTAGAGAGACACGGGGGGGTAGAGAGACACGGGGGGGTAGAGAGACACAAGGGGGGGTTAGAGTGACATGGGGGGGGAGTGACTAGAGTATAAGCCGAGGGGGCCCTTTTTAGCCTTAAAAAAAGGGCTGAAAAACTCGCCTTATACTTGAGTAGTAACCTTATTTCGAGCCACTCTTGTTAACTTTGTGCGGATGTGGGTTTTCTTTATTTTTCATATAATAAATACTCTGCGTCAACGCAGATACAAACGTTTTCATGTCGGCTTCCATAATGTATCGTTCTGGAATGTAAAATCATCAGGGAGAAATTTGGAATTGACATTATGTGTTGAAACAGAAATAGTTCTATTAAGAAAAGATCTCCGCTAATAGTAAGAAGTGCCCTAATAAAGGTTATGTGGATAAGAGTAA
Organism: Discoglossus pictus; assembly: GCA_027410445.1. Taxonomy (NCBI): domain Eukaryota; kingdom Metazoa; phylum Chordata; class Amphibia; order Anura; family Alytidae; genus Discoglossus; species Discoglossus pictus. The sequence continues at coordinate 324,366,838 of CM050167.1, forward strand.
ATGAGATTTTACCACTCTTCCACACATCACATTTGACAGTTAATTTGCCTTATCATAAGCAGCCTGCCTGGGCATAGATATGTGATGTGAATTCATAGACTATTTGCAATGCTGATAAATGTATGACTGTATTCACGCAGAATTAACACATGCTGACTTTTCCAAGATGGTATAAGTTATTTAATGTGATTATCTTAAATTAAGTCTTAAACAAAGTAAAACATGCAAGCTAGATGGAAGCAAGCTGGAATATGTTACTGAAATAAAAAACAAACAAGGATCAAAAACATTAAGATAACTTTCACTTTGTGAACAATTTAGCCAACATATTAAACTGGAAATTGGTAAACTTAAATATTTTCTAAGATTGTTTTCATGGTAGTGATAATTGCATTAATTTCTTCAAATTTGAACCATTAGGTGTACAGGCAGTGGTAGAGGATCTGCCCATGATTGTGAGGATTGCTTATTTACCTCACTGCAAATATTGATTTTAATAGAAATCAATTACTTAATACACAAATCTCACTGTAAAATGACTGCTATTCATATTTAAGTCTTAAAGCTTGTGTCAGCTCCCTTTTACCCATACTGCAAGTTCAGAGCTAGAAAATGGAGGGCCCTGTCAGCACCAAATCACTTAGTGCTCCTGTAACATCCTCTACAGATATATATGAACACATCAACCACCCCTCTTAGCAGCCATCCTTACATGGCACCCAGTTATTGTCAGCAGCCATCCCCTCTCAGGATTCATCCCTGCACAGTACCCAACCCCTCTGAGCACCCACCTCACATAGCACCCACCCCTATATCTTTTTTTCCTCCTTTACAAAGCCCATCCCCCTGTACTGTGCTGCCACTTTGTAGTCCTTGCTTTCCTCCCTTCTCCCCTTACACACATCGCCAGTGTTCTGAACTGCTCCACACTGCCACCTGTTGGAGCTTCAGTAGAAATGCTCTTTTTAAATCAGGCATATACAAATTTCAGGCTGAGTGTGTGTGTATGTTCAAGGAGGCACAGGGGTGCACTACACTCCAAATCTTTTTTTTAATTACACAGCCCAATCAAAATTAAATGACGGGGCTACTTTGAAGAATAACTTGGAGTTTCAAAACCTGTATAAAAAAAGCATCACTGACACACAAAGGCATCACCATCTACAACCGACATTGCATTCAAATAAAAACATCTTGGGCATTTAAATATGTAACTTAAATAGAAAGTCTTCCAAGTTCTCTATTGATTTTATTTTGAAAACACAAGGAGCTTTAACTATTTTTTAGTTTATATTTGCCCTTTGCTATCAACCATTATTTCCATTACAAAAGCTGAGGATCTAGATGTACAAATATGTGTTTAGAATAACATTTTATAGACTGACATGCTGGCAATGATTCGGAATTATGATCACACATCATTTATCTTGGAGAGACTTGTTGCAAATGCAAGGCACTATCTGTCATTGAATGCTTTTCTCTTTGTATTTGGAAAGGTTAAATAAAAATCAATATACTGTGGAGGAATGTCCCATACATAAGTTATACTTATCAATCATAAAAATAACTATCTTGGAAGACAGAAAGGTATAAACGCTTGATTGAAATTCATATCTTTTTAGCATTCTGGAGGATAACACGCTGCTTAAATATCTTTTTCTTGAAATTCATAAACCATCATTCAGCCAAAATAGACCTAAGGACAAAGAAAAGATAACAAGAAAGGAATGGGATTTATGTATATATTATTAGAGCACAGCCCTACAGGGTTATGGTTCTCTGGAAACCTTGATTATAAACTATTTTTTCTGATAACTTTGTGTTGGTTTGACATTTTTTACTTTAGTAGCAATTATGGGTCTAAATATAGTTTTGCCAATTTTTATGAAATTCTGTCCAGCCAAACAAAAGTCCAATCTTTAGTACAGACACTTACAGTGCAATGGTACGTATACTCCCAACCCTGTAGAGGCAGATAAATGCGTTATAACACCTTATAACACAGATGTAAGGCTTAATTTCTTATATCCGACACAATTGAGGGGTTATTAAGTGCACCATAAAACAATACATATCCACCCAGTACCCCTACCACATGTGAGCCCAGGAATCCCCAGGATTCCCCCATTTACCTCAGGGATTCCCTCCCATGAGCAGAAGTGAACCACCAGGATTCTTACTGGACATCTATGGCACCTACTGTTAAGCCCCAATTCCATGGAGGTCCTTTAAAATTAACGGCCTATCCCCTGGCTCATTCTAACCATAATATACCATGGGGGGCCTTAAAGGACCTATGTGACTCAACCAATTAACCGCTGCCACGGAATTCCTCCATGGCATGTAAAAATTTGCGCCATAAAATGAGGGTCCTTAAAGAACCCCTATGGCATTCTAGGTTAACCCTAACTACCTAATATATAAACACCCTGTTATCTAAACTTAACCCTTAATGATATGGACGTCTATATAGACTCCATGGTATCTAAACGTAACTAGCATGGTGGTTTATTTAGACCCCTATATAGACCCCCTATGGTATCCTCAAGTTAACCTCTAATGTGACATGGGAGTCCTTAAAAATAAATAATACACTAAAAAAATTACACTACTTAAAATAAATAAAAATAAAAAAACTATTTTACAAAAATAAAAAAAAACTATTTTACAAAAATAAAAATTACTAAATTACAGAAAATAAGATAATTACAAGAAAATAAAAAAGAACTACATAAAATAAAAAATAGAGTTAAGGTAAAATAAAATAAATAAAATAACATAAATAAATAAATATAATGAATAAAATAAAAAATAATTTAAACCTGTATGCGGTTCATGTCATATTTGAGTTTGAGATGTCACCCTACTCTTTTTGCATGGGGAATGTATTTTAACCAATCAGAATGCTCAAATTGAAAGACTGTATTTATTTTTTACTTAGGGTGCCATGGGGGTCCTTGAGGACCCCCATGGCACATTAGGGGTTAACTTGAGGATACCATTGCAGTCTATATAGACTCCAATGGTATTATGGGTTAAGTTTATATACCATGGAGGTCTAAATAAACCTCCATGGTAGTTAAGGGGTTAAGTTGAGATACCATGGGTGTTTATATAGACCCTCATCATATGAAGGATTAACTATTAGGTACATATGCCTATAAGGACTCCCATGATAGTTAAGGTTAACTTAGAATACCCATGGAGGGTTAAGCGTTAGATTAGTATGTACATGCCATGGGGGTATTTAAAGGCATATGACCCTTAGGGTATAATGGGTTAATACTTATGTGCCTCAATAGACCTCCCATGATTATACATTTTATTGGGATTCAGGCGAGTGGGGGAGGGAGCAGGCTGCATTGGGAGCATAGTGCAGTTTGGATTGGAATGGATATGTAGCTTGCACAAGAAAAGCTCCCTCAGTAAGGATGAATCCTGTTCCTTCAGCTATATATCCGATTGGAATGGGAATGTTTTCCCCATTGGAATTTGTTGACATTCTTGCTCACTTGAATGAAAAAAAATACTGAATAGATTTTTTTTAAAGATGGCAATGTTACAGTGATATAAATTCGTAAGCCATAGCTTAAGCCATTTTTGAGTTGTAAGATGTTAAAAAATTATGCAATGAGCATGCTCAGAAGAGACTTGTGCCCAAATTCCATGCATTTTGATTGGTCAATTACAGGTCAGGTGATATTTTTAGTGATGTTATAGTTATATCCAGCCTGTAATAGTGAGAGAGAGAGATGCTGAAAAACTTGCATTGGGCCTCTCAGCCCCACCTACTGGTGATTGTTTGTCATTACAGTTAAGCACACATTGTGACAACGCAATATATGTAATGGATGTAAATAAATATATATATATATATATATATATATATATATATATATATATATATATATATATATATATATATATATATATTTGCTAAAACAGGCTGCTAACAGCTTTCCAGTGCATGTGGTAGGGTCAAACACATTTATGGAATTTAATTCTGCCTGCCATAAGGCTCAAATAAAATTACCCAAACATCCCAGACGGTAATTTTGCTTACCTGCAGGGAAATCTATATTTCTATGTTAAATAAAAACAAAATATAAACATTCGTTAGGCAGCAATCGCCACCAATTCATTTTGAAGAAAAATAAATAAATAACCAGACAAACATTGACACACTTGCTTTTTCAGAGTATGGTAGTTTAATAACACTGCAATGTGTTACAATTAAATTGTTACAAGGATACTATTTAGCTTTTAAACATTATAAATACAATCAAAAGAAATTCTACTTGCTCTTTTTAAGGCTTCAAACACAACTTTGGGGGAGAAACATCTGCCTCTCTGCAAACAATGTTGAACAAATAAAACCAAACCAAACAGTTCCAAAATAATACAAAGGGCTGCACTGAAGGTTTTATGAATAAAAAAAAAACATACAAAAATAAACTTTTGTTCATCTTTATCTTTAAGAGGCCTTTTCTGTGACAGCTTTTACAATTGTTCCATTGCAAAAAGCAAAAACACATGTCTGATGGGTAGCAAGCCATATTTTACTATGCATAAATAATGTTTGATGTTTGTAAAAAGAGCAAATACAGTGCTGTTATGTACAGTATGGCATTGTCTCTGTTTTTAAGGACCTTATAGGACCTTCAAAGGTTTTGTCTTATATGTGTTAGCATGTTTGATGATATGTTAGCTGTTTAGAAAATGTAAAAGTTGTTTTATATTTTCTTTAAACTTTAAATAATATAATAATACATTGATAAATTGAGTTCTTATATTAATAAAAGCTCATTTTTATATTAAAAATAAAGAGAATACGTTGGTTAATTAAAAGATTTCATTATAATACAATTGAGAAAATTCATTGGCAAAAAATGCATTAAAGTATAGACAATTTTGCAGTGCTGGATAGGGCAACTTAAGGCTGAAAATGTTGCACGTAACCTTAACATCCTTTCCTCCTCTGCAAAGGTTTTTTTCTGATGACATCATTCATGACATCATCTGTGATATTAAGTGACATCATGCATAACATCACATTTGATATAAAGTGACATCAGCTATGACATCACTCACATCAAGTATAATATCAAAAATTATATCATCCATAATATTACTGATAACATCACACTAAATCCCTATTTTGTCACTTAATAGTAACACTATTATTACAAATATTTTTTTTTAATTTATAAGACACAAAACTTAAGTAACTAAACTAAATATAATGTAAGTGACTGAAAATAAATGTTTATATATATATATATTTATATTTATTTATTAACGTATATTTAGATTGTAAATAGTGAGTTTCCAATCTTATATGGGCGCTTTGGAAAAAAGCATTTTCTACAAAGATTCTATGCTCGCCACAAGGCCCTCCATTTTCTGTAGTTTGTTAACATTGTATTTTTCCTTATTCTCATCCCCTGTTCAGCACTACAGAATATGTTGGCACATTACAAATAAAAGTAAAAAAAAAAAAATATATATATATATATATATATATATATATATATATATGGTCTGTCTGGTTACACACTTATTTATATATTCTGTTGACCATAATTTTGATTATACTAGAGATGTATGAAATATTTTCTTCTTCAACCACTTGTGACTTATTGTATTTACTTGTCTCCTTTTAGAAAGTGCAAGTTGTTGTGACTGTTTTGGACTATGACAAGATTGGCAAAAACGATGCTATTGGCAAAGTGTTTGTGGGCTACAATAGCACTGGCGCTGAGCTTCGGCATTGGTCAGACATGCTGGCGAACCCAAGGCGACCCATAGCACAATGGCATACCTTAACGCCTGAAGAGGAAGTGGACGCAATGCTTGGAGTGAAGAAATAAGAGAGAAGGAAAAACAACCTTTCTGCAGTTGCCCACATAGTGCTCTTTAGCCAGTATATGTAAATACCTCAGTAGTATGGGTCCTTTCATGTCTTACCATACATTCCTATTCCAGACCATTCGTACTATCCATTTTATTTGCACAAATTTAAATGTCCTTACTTCCCTGAAGAAAACCATATTGTGCACCAAACAATTGCCCTCTTACTCTTCTTTTAAGCAATATGATGTGTAGATAGAGCATGACTCAATTTGTTATTCTCACACTCTTGTATATACCAGTATGCCAACATTTCTTTTTAGTCTGTGTATTTGTATGTTGTAAGCGTTTCTTAATCTATGTATACTTAGATGTTTTTAATAAGATGTTCTATTTTAAATTATGTAAATTGACTAAATATAGAAGAGTTGATAATATATTACAGGTTAACTATTGTATCGTCCGCATTCCAGAAGAAATTCCAACTTATAAGGCACTAGTAAAGTTGCACTGAAATCTTAAAGGACAACTTAAATCTGAGCTCTCAACAGATAATGTTAGAGTACTAGATATGTGTACATTCCATATTTCCACTGAGCTAATCAGTTCACATTTGTAGACTTTTGTCAGGGGCAACCGACATGATCAGAGCAGCTGAATGGCTAACCTCAAAGAAATGTGGTCACTAGTTGCCAAGATTTGGGTGTATATATATATATATAAATATATATGTATGTGTCTTATAAATGAAGCGTGAAATTGTGGCATTTTTAGAATTAAGGTGGTACTAGGAAATGACCTTTTACTACAGTAAAATAAATAGCCACAACAGAGAAGAGGAATTTCAGGATTACTGTTAATGTCATGTTAGATTTGCTTTTGGAAAAGGCAACAATCACTCATAAGACAGTCACTTCTGTGGATTTCAGCTTCAGACTGTTCGTCTTGTGATGTATCTTCCATATATTTTATGTACGTGTGTATGTTGTACTTTGCCGTACAAAGACATCTTGTTACGCTGTCAGATTGTGAGGCATACTGAGCATTGCTGCAATTGTGACACACCTACGTTCTCATAGTTAACAAGCAGTATTGTGACCCAATATATAAAGACTAAACTAATTTAGCCATAATTCTGAATGCACTTCAAGTAAGCCAAAACAGCTAGTGACCTTTTTTATATACTATTTGTATATTGAGTTTTAATTTGTCCTTTAAAATGGTATAAAACAAAGAACAAGTGCTTGCAAACTGGAGCACCCTCTTGTGTATACTAGATGCTCATTTCAGGAGGAGTTTTTAAATGTTTTAAATGTTATTATGTAGTAAATGGCACTATTATGAAGCTATTAGTCATTCCATAAGCGTCTTAAAGGACTGCTCTGTGTATCACTGTGACTGCCGTGTGTGCTTAGATGAAACTTAGTTTTCTCAGTGAATAGCAATCAATTAATTCTATAGTGATATTGTACTGACACTGCCACCTCTTTCTACTGCACTTCTGAAGGAGAGCATAGCACAAATAGGTTACAATGGACCAATCAGAAACTGGGAGCTATGCTGGATCTTGTATAGGTAGATTACACAGCAGTTTATTAAACACTGTGCAATATAATTCACAAATCCTCTATGTATCGTAGAGTTACATTAAATATACCCTATTAAGCATATCATTTTGGGATATGACACCAAACACCATAATATATAACCATTAAGAATGTCTAATTGCACAGAATGTCAAAGAATATGAAATTCATTAAGAGGTTATTATCATTTTAATGATATATTTTGCTGTATCAAAGCAAATATCAGGGCATTAAACCTTCAATTTAACATATGAGTAGTTTGCATAATTTTATAAACAAGGGGTGTTACTAAAACTAAAGGAATACACTTTATCAATTTTCAGATATCATTGCCAGATTAAAAGTTTTTTATCATTGAAGTTGACTGGTAATTACTAATATGAAGAATTTTGATAGTTTTCACCCCAAAAACGATACAGGTTTCTATTTGTCAAAGACATTATTATGTTATATTATCAGTAGTAGGCTTAGTAATGCCCCTTTTATCTCAGACCCTTGATTTTCTAAAATAAAAGGCACAAGTAAAGTAAAATATGCTGCATAATGTGAAATAGTACAGTGATATGTATTTAAAATTACCTAAACTGACCAAAACGCATTCTACTATTTCAGCATATTTTTTTCCTCTTACTTCATTTATATGTCTAATGGATGTGTTCAAAATGCAGGTTCATACTGCTTGACGTGCATAAATAACCCTGAATGCACTTTTTCCCTACCACCTAATTATATTTTGGATACCATGATATTCCATACATTACTGAATCTGCTACTTGACCAGTAAAAGGTTCTTACCACGAAAAAAAAGCCACATCTACCTTTTGGACAAAGCTGTGTAAAGTCTTAGAATCTGATGCTGTGGAAATCCTAGTTGCCTTTGTGTATACTTACTGCCTGCTTGAGTGTTTCTATGTGTGAGTTCTTCTCTTGTATCTCGTAGAAATGTTCGGGTGTATTTCTCTTGCCATATTGCTCGTGACCCGCGAGCTGACAAAGTTTGCTGTGTATACCTTCATTTTTGATGAAGTGGTTACAATTTAGTTTCACTTTGTGTAGTGAACCCCACAGTAGAGTTTTTTGATTGTTGTTAAAAACCTTGACATATTCAACAAATATTCAATAAAAATATTTTATTTCCTGTTTGTGTCTCACTGTTTCAACTTTTTTCTTCAGTAGGACTGAATAGAGATCTTATCTGCACCCAAGTTACCGTGTAGATGAAAATGGTTTCCCCATTAAAGTAAACTTGATTATAATAGGAGAAAATTAACACTATATTTATTTTTCTAAGTTTATAAGAACAATCTGCCCATTAAAAAGTCAAGTTCTTCAAAAAAGCATAAAATAATTATAAAGCTTCAGTGGTCAATGAATGTAACAATATTAGAAGTTCAGAATTTAAAATACATAACTTAGTATAATAATAGATTGCATGTAAGATGCAAGATTTATTATAACCTCCATAGATGCATACTACAAATTAGATATGACAATAGGTTGTGCTAAAATTATCTAGTTCAGACTTTGGGCCCTATTCTATTGCCCAGATCATACATTTACACACACTTAAAATCACACTTAAAATTGCCACACACTCTATTAGCTACTTGTATTCCGATTATGAGTCACCCGCCCCCAATACCCATGGGCCAGCCAAAGATGCAAAATCGGGCTTACATCTCCATTGATTTTTGTACAGCTCACAAATTATGAGTGCTAAATAATTAAAGTTACACAAAACGTATATTCTATTAGAACCAAAGGTCTAGCTTGCAAATTAAGTCTGACCCGCAACTAGAAGAAGTATCAAGTTTCTGTCAAAAATATTAGAAGTACTAAATAGGACTCACAAGGGCTTTTTCAAACACTTATTAGAGCTGTAACAGCAATTAAACACACACTACTGTAATTTCAAAGCATGGGAAGGCATGCAAAAACATTAATTGCACAACAGTCTCAAACCCACAAATATGCAATTAAAAAATATTATCCAATATAATCCAGGGACACAAGGGGTAATACATATCATGAAACTCACATGGACTAGAACAGATGTTCTAATGCATTTTATAAATTGCTAGAGTGCTTTATTGCGATATTACATTACATTACATTTCATTAATTTGTCGCCTCCAATTGCACATTATGTCTAACTTCCATGTTTTACTGACATAATGATGACAAACTCATTTACTATTGGCTCTGTCTAAGAAGTAAATTACAGGCTTGCTTAAATACTACAAAATCATATGGTCCCACCCCTGAAACTTAAGTTGCGGGCTTGGGTCAATATAATACATCTAAACATTTAGAGAGAAAAACACCCGCAAACTAAATTACTGGTTAGAGTTATTTGCAGGCTTCTAATAAAATATGGCCCTTTATCTGAACTGAATGGAATCCATGTAGAAGGAGGAGGTTTGCAAAGCAGTCACCCATGTATAGAAACTAATAATAAACATGCTGTCATATATAACCAGGCTCCATTGATGGAAGTTATAACAGTATCGAAATTGTACTGGATGGAAGTTCAAAAATTACAACACACTGTTAAACCACCAAATAGTTTTCAGAAAATATGAATAAATCCAGAATTAATTTCAAGAATGGATGAAATTATTTATTTAGAACTATGAGATAATCATACAAACTAAGGGCCTCATTCAATTGCGATTTTGCCAATTAAATAGGGCTCTAAATAAGCACATAGCATATATTTTTTAAAGAAGTTTTTAGTTAGTGGAAACCTTGCTTTTGAATAGATGCTGGCTAACTTAAAACTTCTTTAAAAAATATATGTTATGTGCTTATTTAGAGCCCTATTCAATTGCCCAAATTGCAATTGAATGAGGGCCTAAGTGAATATGTAAATATGATGTACATATATAGTACCTAGCACATAATATACATTAAAATCACCTACACACATAGATGGTGACACCCTGCCTACAACACTTTCATTGGAAAAAAAAGGACATTCCATTTATCAAATCCATGTCCATCCAACAAGCTCTAGAAACAAGAACTGCCAACGCTCTAGGGAACTTCCTGGTTGTGTATGTCATAAATCATCTGCTTGATTCTCTTCCATTGAGAGCTGGCCATGTCAAGGAAGAGTAAGAAATGTTCATGCCACACGGAAAGGCATGCGGGTTATGTCAGTCACATGTCCTTGACATACAAAGGGATAAAAAAAACATTCCCATCCTGCTTAAACTCATCAAAGAGAAATCCCACCAATTATGTATAAATCTAATATCTGATATTGCAAAATGTATTTGTTCTTTAGTGCATTTTTTTTAGATCACTATCCAAATGCAATTTAATTTGAAGATCAGAATATTTTATTGCAAAATGTATTAGCTCATCTATCTAGTTATTTCTTTTGGCTTTGTTACTGACTGACTAATCTATAGCGAGCCAAGATAAATGCTATGGTGAAAACATCAACAAGTTTGCCTCCATCAACAGATTGAGTAATCTTAATTGTGTTGAGAAACGGTTGGCACAGACACAAAACAAATTACTGTAATGTTAGTTCACAGTAAACAAAGCTTGGTTGATATTCTTTTTATATTTATTTTCTTCTTTTATTTTTCAGCTACTGTCTGATAATTCTTATTCCCTTGATTACCTACTCTTTCATACCCAAAACATATAATTTCTATTGAATAATGCATATGTTATGCATTCTGCATGTACCTAATACAGTATTGCGTTCTAGAACATCTATAGTAACCACTAGACAGTCACCTGAGATCAGGTTTGTGTTACACCGGGTGTATTATTAAAGTTCACTCCATGACCACCTAACATTTCCTCAATAGTAAGCATATGAGGGATGGTCACAGCTAACTCTAGTTCATACTTCACATGAAATGGAATTCCATTACCGTATATACTCGAGTATAAGCTGACCCGAGTATAAGCCGAGGCACCTATTTTACCACAAAATACTGGGAAAACTTAGTGACTCGAGTATAAGTCGAGGGTGGGAAATGTGCTTCCCCGTGTCCCTCTTGTGCCCTCTCTGCCCCTTTCTTTTGTCCCCCCCTCTCTCCCCTATGTCTCTTCCCCCATCTCCCTCCCCTGTGTCTACCCCCCTCCCTCCCCTGTGTCTCTTCCCCTCCTCACCCTCCCCTGTGTCTCTTTCCCCATTCCCTTCCCTGTGTCTATTCCCCCCTCTCCCTTCCCTGTGTTTCTTCCCACCTCTCCCTTCCCTGTGTCTCTTATCACTCTCCTCAACCCCCCTCCTCAACCTCCTTCCTCAAACCCACTCCTCAATCCCCCTCCTCAACCTCCCTCCTCAACCCCCCTCCTCAACATCCCTCCTCAATTCCCCTCCTCGTCCCCCCTCCTCACCCCCCATCCCCATCCTCAACCCCCCTCCTCATCCTCAACCCCCATCCTCATCCTCAACCCCCCTCCTCATCCTAAAACCCCCTCCTCACTTTACCCCTCTAAATACCTCCCCCTTTCCCCTCACTTACCTTCCATCTGCAGCTGCGCCTCAGCTCCTCCGAGCTACTTCCGGCTGCGTCTTGACCCGGCCAATGCTAATGACGTGACGCGCATGTGACGTCACGTCATTAGCGTATGCCAGGTCCCGACGCAAACGGAAGGAGCGCGGAGGAGCGGAGGAGCAGCTGCAGATGGAGGTAAGTGAGGGGAAAGGGAAAGGAAGAGGTATTTAGAGGGGTAAAGTGAGGAGGGGGGTTTAGGATGAGGAGGGGGGTTTAGGATGAGGAGGGGGGTTGAGGATGAGGATGGGGGTTGAGGATGAGGATGGGGGGTTGAGGATGATAAGGGAGGGGGAGGGAAAAAGCCACGGTGGGGAAAGAGAGACACGGAGGGGTAAGAGAGACACGGGGGGGGGGGTAAGAGAGAAACGGGGGGAAAGAGAGACATAAGGGGGAAGAGAGACACGGTGGGAAAGAGAGACACAGGGGTGGTGACTCGAGTATAAGCCAAGGGGGCCCTTTTCAGCCTTAAAAAAATGGCTGAAAAACTCGGCTTATACTCGAGTATATACGTATATTATTGAATTCCACTGATTGAAATTACTACAAAGTACTTCATTTAGAGCCTCATTCAATTTCAAGCCCGTAATTACCTTTAACCTGACATTTTGGCTGCGGGTTACATTTTTTAGATACATTTAGATGTATTTAATTGTCCTTTACCCGTAATTACAGGCTCACAGCCTTCACACACAAACCATGAACCCGTAAGTAGCATTTCAGGGCATGATCATGATCAATTAAGCAAGCCCGTACATTTTTTAGACAGCGCCAATAGTAAATGAGAGCATTATCATTATCAGTAAAACATGGTGTTTAAACTACAATCAATTAGTGTATAGAAGTCAGATTTGTGATCAGACTCGCAATCCAGCAATATAGAACTCAATAAAAATCATTATAGCAACTGTTTTAGTCCATGCAGGTTCCATGATATGTATTAACCCCTTTATTCCTGGGATCGATATAACACAGACATAAAACTTAAAAAAAATATTTATTATTGCAGATTTTTGAGCTGGAGACTGTTCTGAAATTAATTCTAATGCCTTTAATTGCTTTCCCAGTATTTTTAAGTACAGTATTGTGTGTTTATTTGCTGCTGCAGCTATACAAACAGGAGTTTAACCCTCTTGCTGTTCGTATTTAGTGCCATTTACGGGTTTGAAGGCAATTGCGGGCTTGTTGAATTTTGTAATTGAATATAGATTTTGCATCTTTAGCATTGGTTGCGGGCTTGAAAAATCAGTTGAGCAGATAGGACAGAGTTACGGGTTTGACAAGTGCAGTGCTTTTGAGCCTGTAACTTGCAATTGGAATGCAAGCTAAAAGCAGCCAATTGAATAACGGACTACATTACGGGCTCAAGTAAATGTGATTTGGCCAATTGAATGAGGCCCTTAGTCTGGGTGTTTTCAGACGGTATATCCCCAGCACTCTTTGTCCCTACACCAGTTGTCTTAAATAGTGGGGCATGGACATTTAGTTTACTTTTGTCCCCTGATGGCTGAAATTTAAGAGAATGTCAGGTAAAATGCATCCTCAAATTCCTGGTAATGCACTCCAGACTGGAATTAGTCATTCACACAGGTGCAATGGCTACACACTGGTTTCAACCCATTTTGACCTCCACAAAGGGACCACAAATGAGCATGTAGAGAGAATAGTTGTGAATGAATATGTAAAAGTGTAGGTTGATAGTTATTGGGTATGGAGAGAAGGGGGTGGCAAAGAGGATGGAGAGAGATTTCAAGAGAGGGTAGGAGTGAGTGAGTAGACAGAGAGTTAGTGATGATAAGATGGTATGGGTAACGAGTTGATATGCAGAAAGGGGGAGGAGAGGACCATGGTTGTGAAAAGGGAGTGGATCGAGAAGAGTCGTCGGTAGCCCTATTTGAAATCTAGTTTCAATGAGAATATATAGCAGAAGATTTTTACAGATTTTAAAATGTCAAATATCAAATTCCTGTATTGGGTCCTAAAGAAGTCTTGTTGATGCAAATATTAGTATTGAAAACATATTAAATGACAACTTATTCTTAAAAAAAAAAGAGCAGATATGAGTAGAGAAAATATTAACAGCTGGCAATGTAATTGTCTTCCTTGCACATCATTTCATAAAAAGGACATTTTATAGCTGGAAAAAGAGAAAGAGAAAGACTAACCAAATTAAACTTATATACTCTAGAAAAACGGCGTCTAAGGGGGGATGTGATTACCTTATATAAATACATCCAGGGTCAGTATAAGGCTTTGACAAGTGAGGATTTTGTGCCAAAAGGTTTCCAACTGACAAGAGGACAACCTTTGAGTTTATAAGTAAAAATATTCCACCTTAAAGAAAGATAAGGGTTCTTCACAGTGTGGTTAATCTATGGAGTTCTTTACCAAGGAGGTGGTGACAGCGGATTCGATAGATAACTATAAAAAGGGACTCAATATATATTTTAATTAAAAAGGGCATTCAGGGTTATCCTGGATAATTAGAGAGAGAGAGTATTGATCCAGGGAGGAGTCCGATCACCAGTATCTGGGTTCAGGAAGGAATCATTTATTTCCCTTTTTTTTTCTGTTTGCCTTCCTCTGGATCAATTACTATAATTACGTATAAAAGCTAAAAGTATAAAGGTTGTGTTTTTTGCTGTTTTCTTTTTTTTGCAATACAAAAAATATTCGATCATTATGAAGTTTAGTTATTTAAAATAGGATGAAGTACAACAAATTAGACCACATCGGTCCTTTAAATATACACATCCCTCACACCAATTATATAATAATAAACACTCAAAAATGATAGAATATATGTACACACGCGTATACATTGTATTATGCAACTATGGTGGTAATATGTTGATATATCTGTGATAAGGAATCATACTGTATAATGGATTGAACTGTTCCTTATCTGTAAAACCAATACGTCTAGGAATGTTTTAATAATTTAAGAAGGAAAATAACATTTGAACTTCCACATTCATTGCTATTTTATACGGTTTGCTGGAGGGGTCAAAACTCATTGCTTTTGAGTAAAGGAGATGTTAATTGTGTTAGTGTTGAAAATAGATTGTGGCCTACCGCAGCCACCTTATATGAATGCAGCCTTAGGCTGAGACCTCAACCCTATTACTTTTTCAGCAGTAATATATAATAGGATTGCATAATTATAAAATATGCCGGTATGGCCACTGCCATATAGCCTTCTATTTTAGACAATGAGATGAATATATTAAATATGAAAGTTGTGATATGCATTTTTATTTGTTTTGTCTAACTCTCTCATTTTGATTCTCTCTATTATCTAAATTTGTTTTATCGTTAACTTTTAGATATACTAGCCCTGATAGAGTCAAACATTAAAACAAAAATCTTTAAATAATTACATTGCGTGCTTCTCCAACAAAAAAAGTCAATAAACAAAAGAATTAGATATTATAAATAGATACAGGAAGGAGAACTGTTTATAGCACCACAACATCCATTACAAGTTATCTTTATATAAAGGAACATTGGGCCAAATGGACAAGCAGACACCAGGTACTTTATTAAAACCATGCACACCATAAAAGCAATAGAGAAAGAAGAAATGTATGTACAGTTGAAGATAATAGAGATGGAAGCAAATGTATGTAGAAGATTAAAATAACTAAGAATGTACATTCTACAAATCTCTATATTTAAGACAAGTGGAGCTCATAAAAGGCACTGAGCCAATATATAGAGATAAATGAAGTATTATAAATAGATTTGTCTATGGTATCCAATCACTGGCATATGGATAAAAAATACATTCCTATTTTTTAACACTTACTTAGGCTCCGATATTCTTGTAGGTGTCAGGTAAAACAATTTCACAAAGCAAAATTTAGCAGGGCCACTCAGTCGTTATATGAGATCCATAGAAAGAAATGAAAAATGTGGGAATACTCACTAAGGCCCTAAAACTAATAGGTACACTCACCACCCACTAAGGCTGTTCAAAGCCATTGTTTGTGGTCATAAAACCCTGTTACTGTTTTTGTACACCTGGAAAGTTGTTATTTTAGTAAATAATGTACGTGGGGAGCCTTGAAAATAAAGTTCTCCCTGAACCTTTTCAATAACCAGATGGGCTTTATGCCCCCCTTCTACCACACAGTGGGCTTTATGTTGGACGGAGAGATAACCGCTATAGAATAGCCATACCTAGGTCAACCTTACAACCAAAACCATGTGCGGGCTATGGTAGGCAATCACTCTATATTTAACCAAAGTCGCAATAACCAAACTTAAGGAGTTCACTTTTGTCCCTACGCCACTGGGTGTGTAGTCTACCTATAGCCTCAAACCCTTTATAACAGAATTGTGGGGTTAAAAAGTACACAATATGAAAAATAAGAACAATAAATAAGAAATACAAATACATAAAAAAAAAGACAATATAACAAACAATACAATATAAAATAAATACATACAGAACAGAATAAACAAATAAGCACAAACAGGAAGTTAAAAAGTAGTCCTCTCTTCAGCCCTGGTAAATAGCCACATCCATATTGCTTGAATTTTGCATTTAAGCATTTCCTAATTAAATAAAGTACATAAAAGTATATAGATACATAAATATAGTTCCTAGTGAAGCACAGAAACATTTTATGTCATTTTAATATGTATGTGTTATTGTATTCTAACTTATCTTATTTTATTTTGTTAGGTTTGGCAGCTATAGGTATTTGGCAGCTATAGGTAAGATATCACCAACCCATAACCTAATGATGGAGGTAGGGGAACAATAGTCAAACCCTCTTAGGATATGAAGCCCCAAACCCAGGGTGTTTGGGAGTCATTAAGCGCTCTCATAAGAAAAAGGAAATATGGAGGTCCTGAGAGTCATTATGAACCCCTAAGGGGTAGTGTTAAGGACCATGAGGTCCATATGAACACCCATGAAGATGTCCGGTCAGTATAGGCATGATTACATAGGGGGTGATGACCCATCTTAACCCACACGGGCAGTTAGGGGCTAGGGTAGGGGTTCAATGCTCTTATTCCCAAGCACCAATGGGTAGAGTAAAGGGGAGCTCAGAATATTTTTTATTCAATGGCATGCAGGGAGGCTAGGCAGAGAAAGTCATGGACTATCTGCATACATTTCTTACTTTTTTTAACCCGTTCCCTGCTTTGCGAAGAGGAATATATACTGATATAGACAGATATTACTTTGCATAGACATTGAATTTCATAAAAACACTACTCTGCATACAGACAGATAATATTCTGTGTATAAAATCAGTGGCGGAGTTAACACCGGTGCAATGCACCGGGGCCCCGCCTCTAAGGGCCCCGCCTCTGTTTGTTCTTTTTGCACCAGGGCCCTCTTTTCACTAGCTATGCCACTGTACAGAATGTAGACAAGACATTCTACTATATAGAGCATTTATGCACAAAGCAGTGACATTTCCACCTGTAAATTGAACAGTTCAATAAATATAATTATATTTTACTAGCGAATTGCCCGTCAAAAAATTACGGCAATGAAATTTTAAGGTAGCTAATGCTGTTTGGTGTATAATAATGAAATATGGAATACATTAATAAATGAATCTGTAATGCTGTTTGGTGTGTAATAATGAAATATATAATCCATTAATAAATGAATATACTTTACCTATTTTGAAGCATTGTGATGAAGAGCTGCAATCTGTTTTGATGTTGCTGCAGCATTAGTGGTGTGGAGCTGCTGTGTAAGCGTGCTGAATGTGTGCAGTGTAATACTGTGCGTGCGCGAGAACAAACCGTTAGCGTAGTGGTGTACTTCCGCATTGGCGTAAAATGGCGGGTTATGTGTGGTATGCGTCTTTGCGGATTATACGTCGGTGCTTCGTGGTGTTTTTCGAGTTTCATGTGGTGTTTTGCGAGTGTGTTGTGGTGTTTTGCGTGTTTAGAGTGCTGTAGCCTCGTTTTCGTTTTGTTCGTCGGCCATGTTTTCTCTCGCTTAGCGATTTTATTAGTTTCTAAAGTGTTTTATTTTTATTTAAATGAAGGTGTAACTTGGTTTTCTGAGGTGCTGGATGGTTCCTCTTGCTGTATGTAAGCTTTTTATGTCTGTGTTGTGTGTATGTATTGTGTTTAGAATTTTGTAATGTTCGCGAGTTGCGTCCGAGTGTTGCGAGGCCGTAATGTGTGTTAACGTGTGTCGTATGTTGTTTGCGTTGCTCGTAAAATTTACTGAGTGTCGTAATTGGTGTGTCGTGTTGTTTGCGTTGCGACGTGAAGTTTGCGAGGGTCGCAGTTGCTGGCATGGAGCGCGTTCGGCGCTCCATGCCAGCAACTGCGGCCCTCGCTTCGCGAGGTCCTCAGTTGCTGACAAAGAGCGCCTTTGGTGCTCCATGCCAGCAACTGAGGCCTCCATGCCAGCAACTGAGGCCCTCGCCCAGTACCCTCGCTGCGCGAGCCCGCAAGCATGAGCAACGGCCAGTACGCTCACAACTATATATGTGATTATGTATTGTGTATCTATAAAATGCCAAAATATATTGATATATAGATTTGTGTATAATATACAGCTTTATCTAAAATGTATTGTTGCATGTAAAAAATTAAATAGTAATATAAATAGATTTGTAAATTATTACATAAGCGATTCCAGTCTCCAAATTATTCAAGCGTGTAGGTGTTGAAATTAGCGTACAATGTAATTATTATGTAGCCCAGCCTTGCACTTATACATCAAGTATGTGTATTGAAAATGTGCCATGTTTGTGTAGTGAGCGTGACCTATTTTCCTGAGTTTATGAGGATCATGCACGGGCTTGTATATTATTTGCATAATGATACACAGCATATACTAGTATATTATAATTCAAAAAGTGTGCAATGTACAACCAGTAATAAAATAAAAGCACCAACAAGTGTTGTGATATGTACATGACAGTGCAAATATTTAATCACACAAATACTATTGGACCTAATATTATTTTTTAATTGATAAATCATATTCATTTTGTTGCTTTATCCAATGGTATTTTAGCCTCTCCTTCGACAGCTAGTATATTGAACACAGTCAGTCAGTAGCGTGTCTGATTTTCAAAGCCCTGAATCAAAGGATTTCGTGTTGCTGAAATTATGCTTGAAATCCTACTCATCTCATGCAAGATAGGATGCCAGCCCTTCGATCATGCACACAAAACATCATATTAATGCACGTTTATTCATGCAGCTTATGTTTTTTAAGTATGTTGACACATTCCTAGCAGCAAAACAGAGATATTCTGCAGCTACTTTGAAGTCCTGTTTTAGTAATAGACAAGAGCATAAGACAGAGATACGAGCACCGGGTCTAAGAAACAAACACATCCAGACATTGCTTCTCAAAAGCTATTATCTAACATTGATAATCTTTCAGTACTGATATGCCACATAGATGATTGCACTTAGAAAACCTGACAAAAGAAAAGAACCAAAATTATCTATTTTATTCAGTTCATTTAACCCCAAATCAACTGTCAAAGCAATAAAGTCCCCACTGACAGTTTCGCTTAAGGAGCTTAAGCGACTGTGTTTCACTATTCCAGTTCTTGCAGATTGTAATCCAAAGAAAGACAACTAATTGCTTATCATTTATGCAAAATGAGGACGGGACTATTATGTGTTCTGATTGCAGTTTCAAAATGTTCCCTATAGGTTTTCTTTTTTTCTTATGGCCTTGTCAAGTAAAAAAAAAAAAATGTTAAATTCCCCCCTTTGAAGATTCAGATCTGAAAGCAAGCAGCTGTTGAAGCTAATCTTCTTAATTTTCCATGATGCTTTTTATAGTTATAGCTGCAGTCACAATAATAACTAGTTCAGATGAAGCTCTTTAAAAAGGTACACAAGAAAGGAAAGCTCTGGAGAACCGAGCTTTAGTCCCCTTGTTCTTAGTACTGACACCGATTTGTAAGAGATCAGATAAAAACATCATACAGTTACTATGAAAATGTTAGTCATTCAGATAATATACTAAATATGTTCTATAAAGCTGTGTATATATATATATATATATATATATATATATAAATATATATACATACATATATATATACATATATATATATATATATATATATATATATATATATATATATATATATATATAACGTATATACTATACATATATATATATATATGTGTGTGTCAATCTTCTTGATTCACACTCCTCTCTTCCACAGCTGCACACAAATTACCATATAAGTTTCTCCATGTCTGGTACAGTACATACAGTCTTAACTTCATCAGACATGAAATCGTGCCAAATATTTTAAAATACAAAAGCAATCAATGAAAGAATTGTAATGGAGTGACAGTTGTTGTTTAGACGTGTCTGACTCTTTGTGACCCTATGGAACGCAGCATACCAGGTACAATCATCATGTCTCTGGTCCAGTCTATCCATGAGGTTTTATTGGCAATGATACTGGAGTGGGTTGGCAGTTTATTCTCCAGTGGACCGCAATTTGTCTGACCTCTCTGCTCTGACCTGTCCATCTTGGGTGACCCTACATGGTTTAGCTCACAGCTTCACTGAGGCACACAAGCCTCTTCACCACAACATGGAAGCAATTGTAGATTGTGACACAGTAGGTATTATTTATCGAATGAAGGTAAAAATTGTGAGTTGATTTAGCAAATGAAGAAACAACTTTTGTCACTTACAATTGCTGGCCCAATTAACTTATTTTTTTACAACAACAAGTATATAAATCTAGACTGTCCAACTGGAGGGCCACAAGTTAGACAACCTATTTTCTGTGACCATGGTCATCCAAGGAAATTCTCCTTCCAAGTGTAGAATTATTTAATATATAAATACCCAAATATCGAATTATTGCATTCAATCTATTAAAAAAAAATATATATACATTGTATATTGTCACCTTATTTATTCAACTTATACACAGAGTACATCCTGCATAAGGCCGGGATGGATGAATCCAAAGTCGGAATCAATATTGCTGGAAGACTTATCAGATATGCTGATGATACAAAGGTCCACATAGTTAGAACTATAGTATTCCCAGTAGTAATATACGGAAGTGAGAGCTGGACCATAAAGAAGTCTGAGCGCCGTACAATTGATGCCTTTGAATTGTGGTGTTGGCGAAAACTACTGTGACTACCCTTGACAGCAAGAAGATCTAATAAATTAGTACCTCAGGCAATCAAGACAAACTGTTCACTGGAGGGTATGAGAGTATGATAATGAGGCTGAAGCTCAGATATTTTGGCCATATCGTGAAAAGGCAGGATTCCCTAGAGAAGACTCTGATGCTGGGAAAGCTTGAAGGCACAAGAAGAAGGGGTGACAGAGGCACAGATGGATAGATGAGATCATTAAAGCAATGAACATGAGCTTGATGGAGCTCAGAGGGGCAGTGACTGAGAGATGCCCCTGACGTGCTGCGGCCCATAGGTTCACGGAGAGTCGGAGGCAACTGAATGACTAAACAACAACAATATGCATTTAATTATTATTAAACTACAAGGTATACAGTACTGACATAAACAATGACAGCATCTTGTAAGGTAAATGTGTTAACCCATATTTGCCTCTGAGCAGCGCTTGAAATATTTTATTTGTACACTGCACCAGGTGCAAGGTGGGCAGTATAAATCATTTGGATTTCGGTATCATCTATATGCAGATGACACTCAAATCTACCTCTCAGCACCAGAACTATTCCCTGTTTTTTAGCTAAAGTTTCCAATTAGCATATCCTCCTGGATGTCCACCCATCAACTCAAACTCAACATGTCAAATACTGAGCTAATCTTTCCACCCTCTTCCACAGCTCCCATTCCTCTCATATCTCCCACTGTTAACAATGCAATCGTCACTCCCATCTCCCAGGTCCATTGTCTTGGGGTTATACTGGATATACTGGATACTGTCCTCTCTTTCATTCCTCATATACAGTTAATCACAAAATTGTGTCATTTTCACCTAAAACACATCTCCAAAATATGTCACAATTTTACACAAGACATAATTAAGATTATAATTCACTCCCTCATCATATCTCACCTCCACAACTGCACCTCACTTCCTTACTGGCCTCCCCATCACCCGTCTGTCTTCACTTCAATCCATATTGAAGGCATCCGCTAGACTCATCTACCATACTCAACGCCTCCAGAATAACATTTTAAATCATGACCCTAACGTATAAAGCCCTCAAGGATATTGCAACCTCTCATATCTCTGCTCTCGGCTCAAAATGATCTCCTAACCACCCTCTTCACACTGCTTTCTTCTGACCACCTCTCATATCACCTCCTCTCACTCCCTCCTTCTGGACTTTTATTGTTCTGTCCCAATTTTTTGGAATTCCTTGCCTCGCTCCACTAAACTTTCCTCCTAGATCAAAATCTTCCAAACCTCACTAAAAGTGTTTAAATAAGCTTATCACCATCAGCCTTAAATTGCACTATTTATCATCCTATCCCTTTAGATTATAAATTTTGAGGTTTTCAATCTTGTGGGTGTTTTGGGAAAAGCCCTGTGTATGTTTGATTTTAAGCTCAGTAATAGGGCCCGCCATTCTTCTTCAATGTGTTAAAATTGTTTTTAACTTGTACTTAGCCCCTGTATAATGCTATGGAATATGTTGGCGCCATATAAATAAAGTATAACAATAATAATCAGGAGTATCAGATTTATATTTATGTTACTTTTTACTGATAGATAATATATTAATTCATATAGACTGATAACCCCAATATATTTTTCCACACAGGGAATTTTGTTACTGTCTCATACAGCACCAGGTGTTTTCTTCTGTCACAGTCCGAGTTGAGTTAATCTATATCTTTGCTCCCAGCATCTCACATTACTCTTATATGAGTATATAGGTCAGGATTTGAATATATATCAGTTTTTGAAAATAGTAAGGGTTGGTCATGCCATTCTGAAAGCTTTCAAAATACCTACATTTTGCATCAATCTTTGAGCTTTCTGATTTCAGCTCCAAATATATTTTACAGTAAACATATTTAGAAAAATATCTGGTTTACTTATAAAATCAATTTGAAAATTTATAATACATTCGGAATCTTAATAAACACATGGGAGAATCATATGGTAATCAGTAAGTGTGTATGCCAATTTGTAGAGCAAACTGTCAAAACACAAACAAAAATAGGAAAAATAAAAATAATAAAATAATCTTGAATAAATTATACTAGTCCACTAGCCAGTAATTATAATATAGGGTATACCATTAAAACAATTTGTGGTCTACTCATTGCCTGTTGCAAAATTCTAATATATGTAACCTCTGTATTCAATATAATAATTATGTATGTAGTCCAACCGTAGAACACCTAACATTTCTCCTCACTTAAAAGCTGACTTAATAGCCCTACTTCTGTAAGTATTATAAACATGGTTATACATATCCCGTTACCAGTGTCACCCAGATAACTAAATACTTTATATATAAACCTCAAAATGATTATGAAACAGATATTATGATACTTATTTGCTGGTTATAGCATCCACCATCATAGATATAAATATATATTCAGAGTATTGCAGTATATCGTTTTTTTTCCAGTTCCATTTGCCACCTGGAATGAGCAGACGCTTCTGCAGGGGCTCAGCCAATGTCACCTCATACCATCCACCTAAGTAAAAGCACTCACCAACTGACATCTTTCCAGTTCCATTTGCCATCAGAACTCTTTTGCCTCTAGACCTAGATCCTCACACACCACCACTTTTCTGCCTCTAAAATTATATAAGATGACCTCCCACGTATGATTTCTCTGAATTTATAGTGCATGTTTAGCATTATCACCTCCATTTTTCACAGCGGCTACACCCAAAGACTTAATCACTAATTAACCCTCTACTCTATATTCATTTACTTGCCAAGCACTTGTTTCTTCCTTTTATTACTTCACCTTTCGTTTCATTAATCATTTTAGATTGTAAATTTGCTACTATTTAATCTTGTAAGGTGCTTTGAAAAAAAGCACCATGTGTGTAAGATTTCAAACTCAAACACAGGGCCCTTTACACTTTTTGCCATGTGTTTAATATTGTACTTTTTTCTTTGTACTTAATCCCTGTATATTACTACGGAATATGTTGGCTAATATAGTGATCACTAATATAGTGATATTTTTTTGAGAGAGTTGCACCTCTTTTTACAAGTCAGAAGCAATACAATTCAATTATACCTATTAGGTTTTGTACATTCAATTCAAGCATTTGCTTTCACTACAATATAATTGCATTTGTTGTATCTTTTTTTACTTAAAAAAAGAAACAAACATGTGTTTATAAATTACACATTCACATGGGTAAAAACCTCTCCTAGAATTTAAATTGCAGTATCCTAAATATTTTTTAAAAGTAAATAAAGGAAATCCTTTCAGGCTCCTAAAAAAACATTCTGGCTCTGCATTATAATTAATATTATATATAATATACACTGCCTTGCAGAAGTATTCACCCCCCCTTGACTTTTTACCTATTTTGTTACATTACAGCCTTAAATTCAATGTTTTGTTAATCTGAATTTTATGTGATGGATCAGAACACAATAGTCTAAGTTGGTGGAGTGAAAAGAGATGGCACATTTTGAGTTTGCGAAAAGGCATGCGGGTGACTCCCAAAATGTATGGAGAAAGGTTCTCTGGTCTGATGAGACTAAAATGTAACTTTTCGGCCACGGTATGTCTGGTGCAAACCCAACACATTACATCACCCAAAGAACACTATCCTCACTATCCACTATCTATGTTATTCAGCAGCTGGGACTGGGAAAGTGGTAGGAGTTGAGGGAACGATGGATGGTGTTTAATACAGAGATATTCTTAAGCAAAACCTGTACCAACACATTTTGGCTGCTCATTGGTTGAAATGTTTAGGCAATAAGCAGGCATTGTGTTTGAACCATACATCACAATGTGCGCAAGAAACATCATATTGCCGTCGGAGTATAAAGAGGACCACTCCAACAGTTCCTACTCAGTCATTGTTAGGCTCTAGTTTCAAGTCTGGCTTCTATAGAGCCAACTGCAGAGCCTAGCTGATCACATCCATCACCTGCCTTTCATTTAACTGAATTGAGCAGGATGGTGCAGGATGCCTCACACACCTGTCTCCATCTCTGAAGTAGGTGACTCTGGAACTGACCTATGATGAATTAAGAGGTATGCTTGCTGCAACTTACATAAGTGTGTCTTAATAACACCAGGAGATGATAGGCACGTTGTCTTCTCATATTCTATTACCCGACATTAAGGAAATTGTACTGATAAAACATATTTTGGAAAGGAAAAAATAATAAAAATAACCTTTAACTATATTACCTATTTATGCAATTTTATGCTGTACTTATTATATCCCCTTCAGGATTCCTACCTTGTGGTGGTGTAGAGGCTTGTGTATCTCAGTAAAGCTATGAGTTATACCCAGTGTGGTCACCCAAGATGGGCAAGTCATAGCAGAGAGGTCAGACAAATTGCTGTCCCGGTAAAAAGAACTTGCAACCCACTCCAGTGTCTTTGCCAAGAATACCTTATGTCATGTTTGACATGGTCAAACATGAGATGACAAAATTAACCATTGATATCCTAGGAAATAATGAACTCAAATGGAATAGAATGGGGCAACCACCAGACCTTCCATTGTGGTCAAGATTCCTATAGAAGAAATTAAGTAGCCCTCATAAACAATTAAAGGGTGACTAAAGCAGTGCTCAACTGCAACCCAAAAATGAGACTAACTTCAATTCAAAATTAAGGCAAGCCATTTAATATCATAGGGATCCAAGTCTATGCTCCAACCATAGATGCTGGAGTTGTCAAACTCTGCGCGGATATTTAGCACTTCCTAGATACAACACTATGAAAATATTTTATTCTCATAATAGGATAATGGAGTGCCTAAGTAGAGAAAAAAAGATACCTGAAAAAATGGGCATGTTTGGCTATGGAGTACAACATTAAACAGGTCAGAAATTAGTATAATTCTGTCAAGATAATTCTTTGGTCATAGTTAGAGATGTCGCGAATAGTTCGCCGACGGACTGTTCCCGACGAACATAGCATGTTCGTGTTCGCGGCGAACTGCAAACATATGCAATATTCGACCCGCCCCCTATACTTTATCATTGAGAAAACTTTGACCCTGCAACTCACAGTCAGCAGACACATTCCAGCCAATCAGCTTCATACCCTGCCTTTCAGACCCTTCTAACTCATGGACAGCAGCCATTTTGGAATCATAACTAACTTGCAGTCTTACTGAGAGGAGGCTGAGTGTAGGTGATACTGCATCAATAGGGAAAACCATAGCTAGGCTACTGTACACAGTGTGCAATACAGTCCTGAAGGACTCTTTTGATCTCTGCTGCAAGGACACCCCTGTTTCTCTTCCCCCCCTTATCATCATCCTCCCCTCACCTTAGCATCCAACCTTAACACCCCTCACACTTATCCATAACACCCATCAACCTAACACCTAACCCTAACACCCCTCACACTTATCCCTAAGACCTAACACCCCTCACACTTATTCCTAACATGCCTCACCCTAACACCCCTTACACTTATCCTTAACACCCCTCACCCTAACACCTAACACCCCTCACACTTATCCCCAACACCTAACCCTAACATCCCTCACCCTAACACCTAACCCTAACACCCCTTACACTTATCCCTAACACCTCTCACCCTAACACCTAACCCTAACACCCCTCACACTTATCCCTAACACCCCTCACCCTAACCCTAACACCCCTCACACTTATCCCTAACACCCCTTACCCTAACCCTAACACCCCTCACACTTATCTCTAACACCTAACCCTAACATCCCTCACCCTAACACCTAACCCTAACACCCCTTACACTTATCCCTAACACCCCTCACACTAACACCTAACCCTAACACCCCTCACACTTATCCCTAACACCCCTCACCCTAACCCTAACACCCCTCAAACTTATCCCTAACACCCCTCACCCTAACCCTAACACCCCTCACACTTATCCCTAACACCCCTTACCCTAACCCTAACACCCCTCACATTTATCCCTAACACCCCTCACCCTAACCCTAACACCCCTCACACTTATCCCTAACACCCTTACCCTAACCCTAACACCCCTCACACTTATCCCAAACACCTAACCCTAACATCCCTCACCCTAACACCTAACCCTAACACCCCTTACACTTATCCCTAACACCCCTCACACTAACACCTAACCCTAACACCCCTCACACTTATCCCTACCACCCCTCACCCTAACACTAACACCCCTCACACTTATCCCTAACACCCCTCAGCCTAACCCTAACACCCCTCACACTTATCCCTAACACCCCTAACCCTAACACCCCTCACACTTATCCCTAACACCCCTCACCCTAACCCGAACACCCCTCACACTTATCCCTAACACCCCTTACCCTAACCCTAACACCCCTCACATTTATCCCTAACACCCCTCACCCTAACCCTAACACCCCTCACACTTATCCCTAACACCCTTACCCTAACCCTAACACCCCTCACACTTATCCCAAACACCTAACCCTAACATCCCTCACCCTAACACCTAACCCTAACCCCCCCTTACACTTATCCCTAACACCCCTCACCCTAACACCTAACCCTAACACCCCTCATAATTATCCCTAACACCCCTCACCCTAACCCTAACACCCCTCACATTTATCCCTAACACCCCTTACCCTAACCCTAACACCCCTCACACTTATCCCTAACACCTAACCCTATCATCCCTCACCCTAACACCTAACCCTAACACCCCTCACACTTATCCCTAACACCCCTCATCCTAACCCTAACACCCCTCACACTTATCCCTAACACCCCTTACCCTAACCCTAACACCCCTGACACTTATCCCTAACACCTAACCCTAACACCCCTCACCCTAACACCTAACCCTAACACCCCTCACACTTATCCCTAACAACCCTCATCCGAACCCTAACACCCCTCACACTTATCCCTAACACCCCTTACCCTAACCCTAACACCCCTCACACTTATCCCTAACACCTAACCCTAACATCCCTCACCCTAACACCTAACCCTAACACCCCTTACACTTATCCCTAACACCCCTCACCCTAACCCTAACACCCCTTACTCTAACCCTAACACCCCTCACACTTATCCCTAACACCTAACCCTAACATCCCTCACCCTAACACCTAACCCTAACACCCCTTACACTTATCCCTAACACCCCTCACCCTAACACCTAACCCTAACATCCCTTACCCTAACACCCATCACACTTATCCCTAACACCCCTCACCCTAACACCTAACCCTAACATCCCTTACCCTAACACCCATCACACTTATCCCTAACACCCCTTACCCTAACCCTAACACCCCTCACACTTATCCCTAACACCCCTTACCCTAACCCTAACACCCCTCGCACTTATCCCTAACACCTAACCCTAACATCTTTCACCCTAACACCTAACCCTAACACCCCTCACATTTATCCCTAACACCCCTTACCCTAACCCTAACACCCCTCACACTTATCCCTAACACCCCTTACCCTAACACCCCTCACACTTATCCCTAACACCTAATTCTAACATCCCTCACCCTAACACCTAACCCTAACACCACTTACACCCCTCACCCTAACCCTAACACCCCTCACACTTATCCCTAACACCCTTCACCCTAACCCTAACACCCTTCACACTTATCCCTAACACCCCTTACCCTAACCCTAACACCTCTCACACTTATCCCTAACACCCCTTACCCTAACCCTAACACCCCTCACACTTATCCCTAACACCTAACCCTAACATCCCTCACCCTAACACCTAACCCTAACACCCCTTACACTTATCCCTAACACCCCTCACCCTAACACCTAACCCTAACACCAGTCACACTTATCCCTAACACCTAACCCTAACATCCCTTACCCTAACACCCATCACACTTATCCCTAACACCCCTTACCCTAACCCTAACACCCCTCACACTTATCCATAACACCCATCAACCTAACACCTAACCCTAACATTCTCACACTTATCCCTAAGACCTAACACCCCTCACACTTATTCCTAACATGCCTCACCCTAACACCTAACCCTAATACCCCCTTACACTTATCCCTAACAGCCCTTACCCTAACACCTAACCCTAATACCCCCTTACACTTATCCCTAACAGCCCTTACCCTAACACCTAACCCTAACATCCCTTACCCTAACACCCATCCCACTTATCCCTAACACCCCTTACTCTAACCCTAACACCGCTCACACTTATCCATAACACCCATCACCCTAACACCTAACCCTAACACCCCTCACACTTATCCCTAACATCCCTCATCCTAACCCTAACACCCCTCACACTTATCCCTAACACCCCTTACCCTAACCCTAACACCCCTGACACTTATCCCTAACACCTAACCCTAACACCCCTCACCCTAACACCTAACCCTAACACCCTCACACTTATCCCTAACACCCCTCATCCTAACCCTAACACCCCTCACACTTATCCCTAACACCCCTTACCCTAACCCTAACACCCCTCACACTTATCCCTAACACCTAACCCTAACATCCCTCACCCTAACACCTAACCCTGACACCCCTTACACTTATCCCTAACACCCCTCATCCTAACACCTAACCCTAACATCCCTTACCCTAACACCCATCACACTTATTCCTAACACCCCTTACCCTAACCCTAACACCCCTCACACTTATCCCTAACACCCCTTACCCTAACCCTAACACCCCTCACACTTATCCCTAACACCTAACCCTAACATCCCTCACCCTAACACCTAACCCTAACACCCTTCACACTTATCCCTAACACCCCTTACCCTAACCCTAACACCTCTCACACTTATCCCTAACACCCCTTACCCTAACACCCCTCACACTTATCCCTAACACCTAACCCTAACATCCCTCACCCTAACACCTAACCCTAACACCCCTTACACTTATCCCTAACACCCCTCACCCTAACACCTAACCCTAACACCAGTCACACTTATCCCTAACACCTAACCCTAACATCCCTCACCCTAACACCTAACCCTAACATCCCTTACCCTAACACCCATCACACTTATCCCTAACACCCCTTACCCTAACCCTAACACCCCTCACACTTATCCCTAACACCCCTTACCCTAACCCTAACACCCCTCACACTTATCCCTAACACCTAACCCTAACATCTCTCACCCTAACACCTAACCCTAACACCCATCACATTTATCCCTAACACCCCTTACCCTAACCCTAACACCCCTCACACTTATCCCTAACACCCCTTACCCTAACCCTAACACCCCTCACACTTATCCCTAACACCTAACTCTAACATCCCTCACCCTAACACCTAACCCTAACACCACTTACACTTATTCCTAACACCCCTCACCCTAACACCTAACCCTAACACCCCTCACACTTATCCCTAACACCCCTCACCCTAACCCTAACACCCCTCACACTTATCCCTAACACCCTTCACCCTAACCCTAACACCCTTCCCACTTATCCCTAACACCCCTTACCCTAACCCTAACACCTCTCACACTTATCCCTAACACCCCTTACCCTAACCCTAACACCCCTCACACTTATCCCTAACACCTAACCCTAACATCCCTCACCCTAACACCTAACCCTGACACCCCTTACACTTATCCCTAACACCCCTCATCCTAACACCTAACCCTAACATCCCTTACCCTAACACCCATCACACTTATCCCTAACACCCCTTACCCTAACCCTAACACCCCTCACACTTATCCATAACACCCATCAACCTAACACCTAACCCTAACATTCTCACACTTATCCCTAAGACCTAACACCCCTCACACTTATTCCTAACATGCCTCACCCTAACACCTAAATCTAATACCCCCTTACACTTATCCCTAACACCAAACCCTAACATCCCTTACCCTAACACCCATCACACTTATCCCTAACACCCCTTACCCTAACCCTAACACCCCTCACACTTATCCATAACACCCATCAACCTAACACCTAACCCTAACATTCTCACACTTATCCCTAAGACCTAACACCCTACACAATTATCCCTAACACCCCTCACCCTAACACCTAACCCTAATACCCCCTTACATTTATTCCTAACAGCCCTTACCCTAACACCTAACCCTAATACCCCCTTACACTTATCCCTAACAGCCCTTACCCTAACACCTAACCCTAGCATCCCTTACCCTAACACCCATCCCACTTATCCCTAACACCCCTTACCCTAACCCTAACACCGCTCACACTTATCCATAACACCCATCAACCTAACACCTAACCCTAACATTCTCACACTTATCCCTAAGACCTAACACCTCTCACACTTATTCCTAACATGCCTCACCCTAACACTCCTCACACTTAGCCCTAACACCCCTCACCCTAACACCTAACCCCCTCACCCTTATCCCTAACACCCCTTACCCTAACACCCCTCACACTTATCCCTGTGTCTCTTCCCCCCCTTTTCATCAAGGGAGGGGGGAGGATGATGAGGGAGGGGGAAGAGACACAGGGGAGGATGATGAGGGAGGGGGGAAACAGACACAGGGGAGGATGATGAGGGAGGGGGTAAAGAGATACAGGGGAGGGTGATGAGGAAGGGGGGGAAGAGACACAGGGGAAGATGATGAGGGAGGGAGAAAAGAGGCACAGGGGAGGATGATGCGGGAGGGAGGAAAGAGACACAGGCAAAAATGATGATGGAGGGGGGAAGAGACACAGGGGAGGATGATGAGGGAGGGGGTAAAGAGATACAGGGGAGGATGGTGAGGGAGGTGGGAGCATGATGAGGGAGGGGGGATGAGACACAGGGAAGGGTGATGAGGAAGGGGGGAAAGAGACACAGGGGAGGATGATGAGGGAGGGGTAAAGAGATACAGGGGAGGATGATGATGGAGGGGGATGTTAGGTTATTTATGCCCTTTATGGATTAAAAACAGACTCTGCATCAACTATGTAATTTTCCGTGGAAGTTTTGACATGGATCCCCCTCCGGCATGCCACAGTCAAGATGTTAGTCCCCTTAAAACAACTTTTCCATCACTATTGTGGCCAGAAAGAGTCCCTGTGGGTTTTAAAATCCGCCTGCCCATTGAAGTCTATGGCGGTTCGCGAACATTTGCGACGGTTCGCGTTCGCGGTTCGCGAACCAAAAATTTTATGTTCGCGACATAACTAGTCATAGTAAATACTTCCAATAACCATAGAGATGACTCTACACATGGGCATCACTAGATGGGCATGTAGAAATCCGATTGATGATATTCTTTGTAGTCAGAAATGGATGATCTCTATACAGTAAGCAGAAAGAACATCTGCAGCTGACTGGAGGCTCAGATCATGAGCTTCTTATTGCACAGTTCAGAATTAATCTGAGGAAGAGGGAAAATCATCAGACCATGCAAATACAAAATAAATGGCATCCCCAGTGAATATGCAGTGCAGATAAAGAATAGATTTAAGGGACTAGACATGGTAGATAGAATTCCTAAAGAACCTTGGACAGAAGTTTGTGATATTGTTCAGAAAACAACAATAAAGAATATCCGCAAAAGAAAGAAAACTAGGAAGTCAAACTGTCCAATAAGGCTTTGATACTAGCTCAGGGAAGAAGGAGAGTAAAAGGTAGTCGAGATAGAAAACGTTTTGTCCAACTGAATACTGAATTCCAAAGGATAGTAAGAAGAGACAAGGAGACATTCTGTAATGAGCAATTTAAAGAGTTAGAAGAAGATAACAGAATGGGAAAGTAAAGAGACTGGAGATCTTAAAGGAACCTTTCATGCCAAAAGACAAAAATGGTGTTGACTTAACAGCAGCAGAGGTTGCACTAATACCCAGATGATCTATACAGGAAGGACTTTAACAGCACTGATAACCATAATACTTTTTCCAATGAGCTGGAGCCAGACTTTTTGGAGAGTGAAGTGAGATAGAAGACTTGCTGATTTGATAACAAGGCTGCAGGAGTTCAAGGATTCCCAGCTGAGCTCCTCCCACAAGATGTTGCTTGCGATATAGCAAAAAATGTGGAAAACTCAACAGTGGGAAGCGGACTGGATAAGGTCAGACTACATTCCAATGCCAAAAAGTTGTGCCAAAGAGTGTTTTAATTATCGAACAATTGCACTAATTTCAGTAAACATCTATCCTGCCCTCTGCAGCCTGGGCTCAACTGTACCCCACACCGCTAAACTAAGCCCCTGGACAGAATAACATCTATCCTGCCCTCTGCAGCCTGTGCTCAACTGTACCCCACACCGCTAATCTAAGCCCCTGGACAGAAGAACATCTATCCTGACCTTTGCAGCCTGGGCTCAACTGGATCCCACACTGCTAACTTAAGCCCATGGCTAGAATTATTGTCGTTTATTTATAACGCGCCAACATATTCCATATCCTGACCTCTGCAGGCTGGGCTCAACTGGATCCCACACCGCTAACCTAAGCCCATGGATAGAATAACATCTATCCTGACCTCTGCAGCCTGGGCTCAAAATTAACTGGATCCCACACCGCTAACCTAAGCCTATGGATAGAATAACATCTATCCTTCCCTCTGCAGCCTGGGCTCAACTGTACCACACACCAATAACCTAAGCCCCAGGATCGAATAACATATCCTGCCCTCTGCATCCTGGGCTCAACTGTACCCCACACCACTTACCTAAGCCCCTGGACAGAATAACATCTATCCTGACCTCTGCAGGCTGGGCTCAACTGGATCCCACACCGCTAACCTAAGCCGATGGATAGAATAACATCTATCCTGACCTCTGCAGCCTGGGCTCAACTGGATCCCACACCGCTAACCTAAGCCCATGGATAGAATAACATCTATTCTGCCCTCTGCAGCCTAGGCTCAACTGTACCACACACCGCTAACCTAAGCCCCTGGACAGAATAACATCTATCCTGACCTCTGCAGCCTAGGCTCAACTGGATCCCACACCGCAAACCTAAGCCCCTGGACAGAATAATGTCTATCCTGCCCTCTGCAGCCTGGGCTGAACTGGACTCCACACCGCTAACCTTAGGTGAAGATAATTATCCATACTGCTATAATGATTTCACTGCAAAATGTAAACTTCCTCTTTAGCTCAATGTGCACAATTTGTATGGATCTGCTAAATGTTCCATCCCCTCTGGTTGTCTTAGAAATATCCACATGGCTTCTCTATGTCCCTCCCTCCATATTCTCCCCACACACCCTATCTTTTTCCATTGATACACTCCCTCCTCCAGTCTCTTGATAATTAATTTCCTCTGTCTAACTTTCTCTTTCACTTCAAGCCCCTGGACAGAATAACATCTATCCTGCCCTCTGCAGCCTGGGCCCAACTGGACCCACCCACCTATGATTCTTGTTCTTTTATAACACACATCCTTGCATTATCACCTGCATTTCTCACAGCTGCTACTGACACACATTAATTACTTAACTCCTTACTCTCCTGACATACCTCAACCTCCCTTTCTGTTGTAACTTCACTCATGCTACCTGACACATCATTGCAGAAAAGACTTTCCAGACCTCTTACCCAAGTAAATTTCACTTCCTTCCTGACCTTCGCTATTCCTTATCTCACATTTTCCCCTCTGCTCTCTGCCTATTTCACTCCCTTTAGCTTGTAAGTGGTGAGTTTCCAATCTTATAGGGTGCTCAAAACAGGGCTCTCCATTATTTATACTACTTGTCAATATTGTATATTTTCTCGTTTTTCAACCCATGTTTAGCACTATGGAATATGTTGTCGCGTTACAAATAAAAGTTATTATTATTATCAACAAAGATCGGCATAATTAGAACTATGGTATTCCCGGTAGTAACATATGGGTGTAAGAGCACAAAGAAGGCTGAGTGCCATTGAATTGATGCCTTTGAATTGTGGTGCTGGAGAAGATCCAGTCAATCAGAACTACAAACTGTTCACAGGAATATTTTGATCATGAGGCTAAAGTACTAAATATTTAGTAAGAAGACAGGATTCCCTAGACAAGACTCTGATGTTGGGAAGGCACACAAAGAAGGGGGCAGCAGAGGCGGAAATGGATAAGGTCATTGAAGCAATGAAAATAAGCTTGAGTGACCTCAGTGGGGCAATGGCTGAAAGATATGAATGGTGTGTTGCGATCCATAGGGTCACGAGAGCTGAACATGACTGAACTAAACAACAACAACAACATGCTATCCTGGCCATCTCCGTTTGCTGTCTTGTAATATCTTTCCATATCTGTCAGAATATGTCTCTTGTCAGGTATGGAGGAACCTTGGAGGCTGAGATTATCTTATTGACACACAGTGAAATTGCTAGTTATATCCTCATAGCCCAAAGAATTGAGTTTATTGTTCTTTGTCGTTCAAGCAGAAAGAAGCTTTTGAAGTTGAGACAGAACAGCTGGGGGAAAGTTGTCAAGACAGCATTGGAGATGGCCATGACTATATACAGTTGAATATAATAAGTATTAAAGGTTGTTGTCATTTTTTACATTATAAAAACATTTTTTTTAAGTTATCAATTCTGTTTCTTTAAAATAGTTCCCTGAAAAGGTGAGATTACGGTGTCCCTGTAAAGGATTTATGTGAAGTCCATTAACAGTCAGTCAACCTGTGACCTCTCAACCATCACTCGGAGTGAAGGCTGTTATACTGACAGCATATCACAAGTCTGTAGAGAAACAAATCATGAGATCCCAACTGCCTCACAGCCAGGAGAATGTAAAGCCGAATTCTGTATGAAGCTCTGCTAATGCATATGAAATTTTGACTGTTTCTTTGTGTCCTGTGTTTCTGCTCATATGCGTCCCGTGGGGAATCTATTACCCTTATTAGTCCCCAGTAAGAATTACATATCCTCCCACCACCCTCCCATTTCAAGAATGATCGCTTATGGGAGAGACAAATGTATTCAGCAACTGACCACTTCTAAATCAGATCAAATTGCAACAGAAACTGTCAATGGGTACCAGCTAGTAGTTTAATAGAATTTAGGAATCTGAGATCTCCAAGCACAATCAGATCCCACCTATATCCCACCTTAATTTGTTTAAATATGCATAATAATTGTATATGTTATATGTCCTGGAGTAGTTTGAATTTATAATCCATATTGTTCTCATATTTGTAATACTTTCAGTTATGAAAATTCTTATGCTCTCTTGCTATTATACGGTTTTTGATAAACATAACAGTTTACCACCACCTATAAAAATGTAGTGTCAGTTAGATTGATATATTTTGTATGATGAGCTTGGGTGAGAAAATTCTAAAAACATTATGTTAGTGACGACATATTTGTGACGAAAATGACCAACAATTTTTTCCCATGTGTTCTGCATGTGCTCATTCACACAATACATAATTTCACAGGTTTACTTTGATGAT
This sequence comes from Discoglossus pictus, assembly GCA_027410445.1. Taxonomy (NCBI): domain Eukaryota; kingdom Metazoa; phylum Chordata; class Amphibia; order Anura; family Alytidae; genus Discoglossus; species Discoglossus pictus. Next base: position 324,403,281 of record CM050167.1, read on the forward strand.
ATGGGATTGTGTATTTTAGTCACAGCAAGCTTGTTAGTTTCTCTCTCTCTCTCTCATATGGTATGAGAGAGCTTGGATATGTAGGGTTATTCATTATTTCATTTTTGAAGTAAATTGTGGACAGATATTTATTGTTATGCTTATGTATGAAATAATTTAAGTTAAAAGTTAGATAATGAATAACCCTACATATCCAAGCTTTTCCATACCATATATCATACTATATATATATAGTATCTCACAAAAGTGAGTACACCCCTCAATTTTTTGTAAATATTTTATCATATTATATATTTTCATGTGAAAACACCGAAGAAATGACACTCTGCTACAATATAAAGGAGTAAGTGTACAGCCTGTATAATGAGTGCTGCCGGCACTGGGGAGCTACAGTTCATTGAGGGAACCGTGAATGCCAACATGTACTGTGACATCCGGAAGCAGAGCATGATCCCCTCGCTTCGAAGACTGGGCCGCAGGGCAGTATTCCAACATGATAGAGACCCCAAACATACCTCAAAGACGACCACTGCCTTGCTAAAGAAGCTTAAGGTAAAGGTTGTGGACTGGCCAAGTATGTCACAAGACCTAAACCCTATTGAGCTTCTGTGGGGCATCCTCAAATGGAAGGATGGGGAGTGCAAGGTCTCTATCATCCACCAGCTCCATGATGTCATGAACTCCATGGTGAACTCCATATCCATGAGGGTTAAGGCAGTGCTGGAAAATAATGGTGGCCACACATAATATTGACACTTTGGGCCCAATTTGTATATTTCAATTTAGGGGTGTACTCACTTTTGTTGCTAACGGTTTAGACAATAATAGCTGTGTGTTGAGTTATTTTAAGGGGACAGCAAACTTACACTGTTATACAGGCTGTACACTTCCTACTTTACATTGTAGCAAAGTGTCATTTCTTCAGTGTTGCCATATGAAAATATATCACTTATAAAAGTTGTCAAACTGCGAGTCGTCCTCATGCGAGGGAAGCAGTTCTGGCCGCAAATGTGGATCTCGCGAAGCGAGGGACGCATTTGGGGAGGTGGAGGCTCTAACGTCGGCTCGCGCAGCGAAGCGAGGGGCTGCATTTGCGGAGGCTCTAGGGCGACTCACTGGCGGTAAAAAGCAACCCCGAAAAGCAGGACTTTGAAAACAAAAACCACGCCACGGGAGTTCGAAAAAAAAAATATGACCCGCGGGACTTAGAAAAAAAACAATAACGCAGAATGAGGAAATACGGACTTACACAAAAAAAATCACGACCCGCGGGACTTAGAAAAATAAAAAAATACAAGGCACCAAAAATACGAAGTTAATGGCCGAAACACGTACATCAAAAAACACCCAAAACACTAAAAAATAAAACATAAAAACAATCACACACACCATGGGGGTACAGCCAGTACGTCTGGGGGTGAGGTTGCATGTGAATAAAAGTCGAATTTAAGGAGTTTTGCCACTTAAAAATCGGCTAAGCAAGAAAAAAAATGAAGGCCGAAAAAAATTAAAACAAGGCTACACGATGCTGAAGCGCAGAAAACACTGACAAGGACATACGACTTTTAATTAGGACACGCGTAACTTATAAAAAAAAAAACACGAGCTTCCAAAAATACGAAGTTAACGGCTGAAACTCGTACATCCAAAAACAACAAAAACACTACAAAATACAAACAAAACATAAACAAAAAATCACACATAGCATGGGGGGACAGATACGACATCTGCCAGTGAGGTTGCACGCTAATTAAAGTTGAATTTAAGGAGTTTTTGAAAAAAATTGGCGGCCGAAAAAAATTAAATGTGCAATACACCGCCAGGAATGTACAACTTTTGCCAGGGACTTACGAGGTACAAAAATACACAGTTAGGAAGCATGGAAAATGCTTGCAAGCCACGTAGCACATAGACAAATGACGCAGTTTTACAACACTAACTTGCAACTAATAACATTTCGAATCTAAAATGGCGCTTTACACAACTAAACCAATGGTTTGCCCTCCCGCACACAGCATATTTCTAATGCACAGTTGGGACACTGATGACACTTTCTCCTCATGGCAGCAGCAGTCCAAATGTACATTGTATGCTGCAGGAAAATAACAATAGATACTTAGCCCTTTAGGCTATTCATTGCTGGATATATCAATTACAAATAGGTAAAGTATAATCATTTATAACTAACTATTTATTATATCTGTATATATTATATATATTATATATTTTCTCTTGCTGATATATTTCCCTTGTGCCAATTTTAATATGTTATAACTTACTTTACTTACTCTATTCATTGAAAAGCGTGATGTGTCTTTTGGGAAACAATGCTGTATAAATACATTATTATCATTTGTAGTAGTAATTATTACTTTAAAAAATGATAATCTCTGATCTAAAAAGCATAACACTTTTGTTATAGCATAAAAGACCTAAGAAAAAAAGATGACTTTCAGAATAACCATTTTGCCTTATTTTCAACAGTTCCATGATACACATTAATCAACCAGGACAATGTGATCTATAGCTAAACTGCCACATACCTGACATATAATGCATAAATTTGCCACCTCTAGCTTATTCTGGACTATTTTAATCACTGTACAAATACTGATACAGTATATTTGCTAACTGTAAATACTAGCAGAGCTGGAGAAATCACCATCAAAATGTACATTTCCAAAAAAAGGGAAATTTAATTGCAAGTAACTCAAATACAAAAAACAAAGGCCGGTTAAAAAATATTTTTTAAATACTGTAAAATATTAAGTAATTGTATTGTGCCATATAGAGGACATGCAAAATAGTCCAAGCTATGGAATCAGCATTAAGCTATATAAGAAAAACACAAGACTGGCTGGATATAGATATATACTATTTTTATTTTACAATTTACATTCCCTAGCACAATATGCCCAGGAGGAAAGCTGTCAGCATATGAAATAGGTCTTTACTCAAAGCCAAAAACAGTGAGTGTGATTTCTAAACTGTGAGAAAAACAATTAACAAAACAGCAGTAATTAACATTTCTGTCATGGAAGGAAAAAATAGCTATTATACTTGCCTCTGAAACAGATGATATTTTTTTCTCTTTTTGCTGTAGTCAGTATAGCTACATAAAATGATAAGGAAAACACAGCTGTATTATTGAATATGAAAGAAAAATGGAAACTCCCATAGGAGACAGTTATTTGCAATTGTTAAAGCCATTGTCAATGAAAAATCTATGCTGTATGTGGTATATAATATATTTTACTGCATTCATTCTTCAGACCTAAAGGAGAATCCACATATGTTATAATTTAAAACTATATGAAATAATTACTTTATTGAATTTTATTGAAAAGAATGAGTTTTGCATAGCACATTCTATCATAGTTTAACATTGTACTTTTCTCAGTGTATGAAAATAGCATAACTGTTTATGGTGGAGAATATTTCTATTGCTGTTTTAGTTCTGTGCAATTGTAATATACAAAAAAAGTTTTTAAAACATAGCAAATTCAACTGTAATCAATGCATACTTCCTTTACAAGGCACAATGTGGCAATTAGAGAACAAGGTAATTCAGTAAGATAATAATGTACTTCCCCTCCAAATGGATTTGCATAAATTAGAGAAATGGGCGACTAAATGGCAGATGAGATTTAATATGAAGAAATGTAAAGTTATGCATTTAGGAAGAAAAAATAGCCACGCAATTTATAATCTTAATGGAGCAAATCTAGGGGTATCAGATATTGAAAGGGATTTGGGAGTGCTTGTGGACAACCACCTACATAACAGTGCCCAATGCCAAGCAGCAGCTGCAAAAGGAAATAAAATATTAGCATGTATTAAGAAGGGTATAGAAGCAAGGGAAGCAAATGTAATTCTGCCACTATACAAATCTCTAGTACGCCCTCATTTGGAATATGGAGTACAATTTTGTTAACCAAGACATTTTAGAGCTGGCCAAAATACAAAAAAGAGCAACAAAAATAATGAGGGGAAAAAAGGGGCTAAGCTATGAAGAACGACTAACCGAATTATAATTAAATTTCTCTAGAAAAAAGGCATCTAAGAGGGGACATGATTACCTTATATAAATATATCCAGGGTAAATATATATTGTCAAGTTAACTCTTTGTGCCAAGAGGTTTTCAACTGACAAGAGGACATCCTTTGAGGTTAGAAGGAAAAAGATTCCACCTTAAAGAAAGAACATAATTCTTCACAGTAAGGGTAGTTAAACAGCGGATTCAATAGATAACTTTAAAAAAGGATTGGATATATTTATGAATATAAAGGGCATTTAGGGTTATCCTGGATAACTAGAGAAAGAGTATTGATCCAGGGAGGAATCAGCATGCTAGTACCTGGGGTTAGGAAGGAATTAAATGTTTTTCTACCCTTTTAAGACAATTGGCAATGTTTCAATGTTTTCTTTCTGTTTGCCTTCCTCTGGATCAATTATCGATTAACAATTAATCCGAATATTGCAGATCAGAGAAGAAATAAAGAGGTTGAACTTGATTAACTAAATGTATTTGTTCAACCTCAATTACTATGTATGTAAGTATACTTGCAAATTGTCTCTAATTATTCTATTAGGGAAGGAGGGCATCCAGTGATGACATTTTATCTGAATTCACCAAATTTCCTCACTTTCATCTCCTCATCCCAGCATTCAATAGAAAATAAAAAGTATCAGAATACACCCACTCAGTCTCCAAGCCAGCAGGAAACGTTGAAGACAAAAACAGCATTTTTCAGACACAAGCACAAGTATTTTATGTCCATGACTTATGCCCTACAAATCCCATGGTATATAGGCATGGGTGTAGGAACTGGGGGGATGGGGGGGGGGGGGGGGGGACAAATCTCTCCCAGATTTTTCTATGTTTGTATGTATGTATAAATAAGCTATTTTACAGCCTTTATATACAATGAGCTGTACCCCCACCAGAATATATAGAACTAATACTAGGTCTCACAGGGATCTATAGGGAACCCCATGGTTATACTTTAGAAACCCCTGCAGTTACAAGTCAACCTTATGGCAGTTCTTACTGGAGCCATGGAATGGAGGTCATGGTCAAGGTCTCTGGAGTAACATCACTCCATTTAAACCCTGTTATTTTCAGATAATACTGAACTAAATTGAAATAAATTGATTTTATTCCAATGATTTTGATCTACTTTCTACTTTTAATTAATATGGTAATACCCCCGAGCTGAATAAGGGTGTTTCTGTTTTATTTACTCAACCTTACTTACTCTAAAATTTTATGTTGTGATTCTTTGTCCTAGAGCTGACACACCCATTTGTAATGATATATTGTCCTATTTTATTTTTGAAACATACCAGTGCTCAGAAGTCAGTTTGATAGCAGAACATTCCATTGCTATTATGGGTTGATATTCTACACATGGAGGAATAAGTCCCGCAGCCTTCTTTGGGCCCATGAATGGCAATAATGCCAATTTTCTGGATAGAAAATACACACTACAGCCTTCACTAACCCCACTTTGCAGCTGATGCAAATCTTAAATGAATCTAGGAATCTGAAACATAAAATAAATTGGCAGATTAAAACCATTTGGCCAACATAGTAGGGTTCATCAATATTAAACTTTATTTGGTGCTTAGATTTATTTAACAGCCAAAAAAGGGGGGTTAGGCTTAGGGGTTATGGTTAGGCTTAGGCTTAGGGTTAGGCTTAGGGTTAGGCTTCAGCCATCACTTCTTTATTTGTACTGTCCTGTTGCAAACACTGTGCCTACTGCTGCTCCAATAAACCAGCACAGTAGCGCATTCCTGACACTAGGTGGTGCTGATTACATGATTAACTATTTTACATGGTCATATTGTTTTAAAAATAACATCAGGGACAGTAGCTAATTCCAATTCAAATCTTAAATAAAAAAAATAAAAATAAAAAATCACCATGTTTACCATACTCATCATGTTTACTATACTTAAAGAGTTCAGTTTTTTCCCTATGGTATTTTGAATAACTAAGCTTGATAATGGTCAAAATGTGTCTAGAAAGTAAAAATAAACACAAACTTTGCATTGTTATGTTTTATACCAATTGAGGGTGTGACCTTGTAAAATAATGAGATTCCCATTACAGCTCCTCAAGTAAGATCCCCATTGTATATATAGAACTTCCTATGAAATTAAAGTCTCCCCCACTTCAGGACGTTGGTTACCAGAAACCATAGCAGCAGAATGGCATAGAAAAGGCAATATATTAAATGCTGTATTATTTTATTTTCCATTCTAAAACCATTTTCCTTATTTTAAAGTGTAGTTCTTAGAATAGTATGTTTAAGAAATGTGACCACAGTGGCCCTTTAAGCACTGGCTTCATGTTTAGATTTCTTTAAGTACATTTAAAAAAAAAAAAAAACATTAGTCATCAATGAAATGTGAACAGGTTGGATGGTGATCAAAAGGGGAAGGAATGAAAAGGGAGCAAAGTCGAACTTAATCATCATCACATTTAGTCAGTTGTTAAGAGCTGAGAAATGATTAATTTTCTTCTGTACTTGTGATCACCACCAATAGGACATAATTATAATTAAGATTGTAACTTCCAAACTCTACCCGTTACATTTCTGACAGCAACATAATCGGGTCAAACCTCCAAGGCTATTGCTGATTAAATACTTCTTACATCAAATATATTAAACAAGAACCCCAGAGGTGTAAGTCTTTGAACTATGTGGCAGTTGGTTGAGATCAAACATTTAAATTAATATTTTTGAAAATTTGAATGAAAAAGATATCTGTAGTGGAAACATTGTGTTGTATGACTACTTACCTTTGTGGATACTTAAATGGATGCAATCATCACCTAAAATCATTTCTTCTAGTAAATGACTTTAAATACATAATCATTTGATGAGAATGTTGATTAACATTTAAATATCACACCTTCCATTATTATGTTCTTGTCCTTTTTGTTAAAGTTATTGCTAATTGTAAGGCTATCTTGACCAGGCACCCCTATACTTTAAATTCTATGTTTCAGATTTTATATTTCAATGGATGTGTCAGGAAACCTACCCACAAACAGAACTGTTTTGATCCATATATTCTCATCAGTGTGGGATTTGTTTCTAACGCATACTGTGGTTTCATGAGAAGGTTTAGAAATCAAAAAATAATTTAGTTTAAACGACCACTACAGTTTAAGCAAAAGACATTTGTGAGTCAATTATGTAGCAAGTAAAAAATATTAGCAGTTCTATAAGCCATGGACATAAAACATATTTTTTTAAAAATCTGTATTTTTGCAGTCTCTGTTTATGAGTAAAGGAATCCATTTTGTGTTACATCGCATCCTGACAGATGGATGATGGAATGTGTGTTTTGACCAGTAAAGAGAACTTTTGTAAAGATAATTAGATATAATTGAAAGAGACACAAAGCCCATTCACTGGACCAGAAGCGGGAAGGTGCACCAAAGGATGGAACCCATAGCTCTCCAGAAATGTGATAACCTCACACACAATTTCCACCAATGTATAATGGATCCCTCCAGGGTCCTGCAGAGGCATCAAAACTAGCTGTATAACTTTTTCCTACTTAATTATGTTCTCAGACTCAAAGTTTTCAAACATATACTTGTTTTTTCATTGTGCAGTGGTCTTTTAATGTGGGCAAAAGAGTGAGAGGAGCCTTCCACTGTACTAACCACAACAAACATGGTATGCCTGTGAGTGCACTGCCATAAAATTAGTATACATATCAAATGGTTTGAGTTTAATCTCAAAGACATTCTTTGCATTGTGTCCAAATAGTTTTTGCCATGTATTTAACCCTACAGAATATGTTGGCGCATTACAAATAAAGGATAATAATAATATAAAGGATAATAAATGGCTGTACTTTTTTTTTTTTTCAACAGTGTCCGTCAGATTTTGTCCAAGTTACTCCAAGACTTTCACAAAGTACGGCCTGGTTTAAAACCAACCATTTGGAAAAGTTCATATAGTACAATGTCATGCAGGGTGAATCCAGGAAGGTAGATGTGCACAGATTAATAAACTCTCCATCAGGAATGCAAATGGGATGCTTTCGTTTAATTAAAAAACATTCTTATCCAGACACTAACTCACAAGCCTGACTCGGGGATGACACGGGCCTCCCAGATGAAAGCATGCACCAACACAGAAAAGGTTAGCATTTAAACTTTACTTAGGGAAATGAAGATTATGAAATTTCACAGCCTTGTGTCGTGGGGCTTGTATGTCAGAAAGAAGCCCTGAAGCTGTGAGGGAGCTATACCGCTGATCTAATTCAGCAAATAATCCCTCGCCTTATCTTCAGATGTTAACTCAGCCGTGGAAGTAACAAGTAAAGTAGAAAATAGAGGCTTATTTGTAGGTTAACATTTTTTTTCCTAAAATGCTAGACAGGAATACAGAAAGAGGTCTCTGCTGAACCTAATTCACAAACAAAGAGGAAATGTGACAAGAACCTTAAATAGATACGCTCCAACACTCAGTTGATAAATAACTTTGCAATAAACTTTGAAACAATGGAATTTTCTTAGTGAAATCTTACAAAATACTTTTTTTTTACAGCACTGATCTGAGGTAGTATCATCTGTGACAGAGCTGCTGTTGTTGCAGCAGATACAAAGCACCAGGTCCCACAAGCAGCTTTGAGCAAAGGGGTCTCTTCATTTATTAGGGGAGAGTTTGAGATATTTATTTTATAGAAAGGTAATCTGATCATTTGAGGGGCAATCTGACCATCTAGAGGTATGTTTGGCTTTTTTATTTACCCTCATAGGCACATGTACTTAGAATCTGCAAAGGGAACCCACATTATTTTCCACTGGCGCCCTCCATTCTTTAGCTCCGCCACTGAGAATCATACTCATATCAGATTTAAAAAAAACACCTTGATCCTCAAGACTTTGCGCATGATATGTTAACACCACCAAAACTACGTAACCAATCATAACACATAAAAAACTCACTAGCTAACCTACACTTGCTAAAACTTACTCACAGACCCTTGTTAAAACATACTTAAATCAGTTTCCAATTATTGCACATTCTTCTTCTCTAAATTAAATATCCCCACATTCTGATTGGCTGCAACATTATTGACATTTGTCAGGCAATCAGGGTCAATGCAGTTGTAAGTACTTATGAGCAAGCTTAAATTGTCTTTGCTGTGCTCGCAGTGTGGGCACTGATTTTCGGATTGGCCCATTCCATATCTAAGTGGGCGGGGGGGGGGTTACAAGGATGTATTTATACAACATTGGAACCAGGTAAACATGATTTTGAATTCCCTACGTGGTGGAGGGCTCTGGGGCACACAAAAAAATTGTCTGTCTGGGGGTGGGGTCTAAATTTTTGTTAGGGTTAGGCCCTGTCGGGCCCACTCTGCTGCCAGCATTATATATATATATATATATATATAAATAAATATATATATAAATATATATATATATAAGCTTGTCTTCGTCATTTAATATGTTTGTACAATCAAAAAAGGTATCACTAAATACTACAATACTCTGATGTATATATATGAAAAATCAGAATATTGTAGTATCTCAATACTCGTTGTTTTCATTTAATATGTTTGTCCAATAAAAAAGATATCACTATTTCCTGAAATCCTCTGATTATTCATCTACATAACTAGATACTCACAGCTGCTTCACTCTTCATATTTCTGTAGTGTAGGGCTGCCCCATATCCTGTGCACTTCCTTTTTTTCTTTTTTCTCTCTGTCTCTTACCCTTTACTCCCTTCTCCCTCTCCCTCACTTCTCCTCCATCCCTCTTACCCTTGTCTCTCTTCCTCTTTCTTTTCCCTCCTCATCCCCTCTTCCTGTTCTCTCACTTACCTCTGGATGGTGCCTTGCTCCTTCTCCCCATGGCTCTCGATCGCACTGGATTAAGCCATACATTACAGCAATTTTTAAAAATAAATGTAATTTATAAAAAAAATACAGACTACACTAAGGCTTCCAGGAGGAGAAGGGGGTCCTTTCCCTCTTCACCTATGCAAAAGATTGGCAGCAGCAGTGCCATCGCCAACCGCTAGATGGGGCTGACGATTTTTCCACTAGTGCTGCACAATGCATACAAAGCACGCCAACAGAAGAGGCCTTGAGCCATACGTGCGCTCAAGGCTGTAGAGTGCAGAGTGCCCGTGCCGAACATAGCGATGGCCTTGCTGTCAATTCAGCGCAGTCGAGTTCAATTGTTGGGGAGGGAATATTTAGGGCCTTTCCTGAAACCGCATGCCACCATCTAGTCAGTGCTGGCGATTTCTTTGCGCTTAAACAACGGGATAGATCCAAGATGGGCTCCGATGCACTACACTGCCTCCACCAGTGGTAGATTCGTCCGTGGGAGTGATGATTAGTTATGAGCACCCCCTGTAGCTCACTGAACAAGTAGGGGCTACAGTGCAAGTTCATTTTTTTCTTGAACTATACTGGTTGTTTAAACATAAATCAAATTAATTTTTTGGTTAAAAAACTAAAACCCCACTAAATCATTAACCTACACCCCAGAAATCCCTGTCACTACTAAGCGTCTTTGGCTTACCTCTATGAGCAGATGTAATTTAGCAATTCTTGCTACCAAATCTTGTAATTTGCATAATTTAAAATAATTTGCACCGGCTCTACTTGTGTGTATTTGTCCTTATATAAAATACAAATTTGAAGATTACTTTTTATAAAATGTTGAGAATAGGAGAAAAAAACTACACACCATTGGGAGGACCTGTGTATATTAGATATTCTAATAATAACCTACTGAAATAAATCTTTGTTTCTTTAGACTGAGGGACCCTTTCGAATAGCAATTCAGGCACATATAAAATATAGAAATATATAAAGAAAACTGCAAATAAGGAATGATATGTACATTTTCCACATACTTATATTCATGTAATTTTTATGTAAAGAATACCAGTGGATGTATAGGTATAAAGGTCAATATCGATTCTAGACACAGCACAAGGTATTATGGAAGTTAATGGTCATTTCTGAATAATGTGTTGCATTACAGCTGCAAGGTTTGCAGTATTCAGTCAGTCCAGATATCAGTGTGTTGTAGTAAAGTCCATAATCTTGAGGAAGAAAAATTCTGTGTAAAGCCAAACCCTAGAAAGGAATATGGAAAAATATAAAATGTGTGCACACCAGGGGCGGCCCGTCCATTGGGGCGTCAGGGCAAACGCCCCCCCCAAATATTTTCTTCACCCTGCAATAAAAAAAACACAACAATGTATTAGTATAACCCAAAAACAAATAAATATAAGATGTACATCATCATTTCAAGTCTAAATAGTATTAAAATGAAGTAAAGTTAGAAAAGGGACACTGTCACTTTAAAATAACCCTTGCGCTACATTAACTAATGCTGTGTATCTATCGCCCCCTGCCTGCACCCTGTGTGATCAAATTACAATAGTTACTGTTACACTGTGTACACTAACCTTTAGACTCTTCTCTCTCTTCAGTCTTCAATGAGTCCTGGCCTGGCCCACTGACCGTTAATGCATGCCGCCCACCATCACAGTGACGATATGCATGGGCGGTCATAAATGTATCAATTAATAAATGACAGTCTTCCATCATTGACCAATCAATGATGGAAGGCTGTCCAGTTACTAAGTGATCAATCTAAACCCACCCAGACCGTTAGCCCTGAGCGCCCGCCAGCAAATAGGGCCTCGAGTTTGATTTTGATTGACTGATACAGTCAATAAAACCACCAGTTCCCTGTCCCTTCCCCCTTTCTGTTTCCTGACCCTGGTCACGCTGAGACTGAGAGACCTCCCTGGCTGAATCTACTCATCTGCTCTGCCTGCCTAACACAGTAAGTCTACACCTGCCTCTGCCTGGCACCTGCCCTGCCCCTGGCCAAACCAAAACCCCTAGTAGCCCCTAATAAAAGTTAGGGGTGACCAGTTACCCCCAGTCCCCCACTATGCCTGCCTAGCCTGCCAGTGCCACCTACCCAGCCACCCACTACCACCGACGACCCCAGCCATCACCCCCATGTGGCCTGTGCCACCCCCGATCAGGCCTGCCCTATGCTAGCCTAGCTATGCCATCATGCCACCACCGGATTACACCGATCACGGGATCGGGGTAGTCGGGTGGTGAGCGGGGTGGCACAGGCCCACATGGGGGTGATCGGATCACCCCCTTGATGAGGCCTGTGCCACCCCTGATGACCTCCATGTTGCCGCCCTATGCCACCCCCGAGGCCCGATCACCACCGGGCCCCCGGCACCACCCCGATGCGGCCTATGCTACCCCGGGTATTCGGGCAGTGAGCGGGGTTGACCAGGCCACATGGGGGTGGATGTTCACCCCCATGAGGCCTGTGCCACCCCTGATCGTGGCCTATGGGCGACCGATGGGCGCCTGACCGTGACCGACCCCACCCTGGATGAACCAACTACCTACCCCCCCCCCCCCTATTTTTATTCCATTTTTAGAAGTAACAGGCATGTATATGTGCATGTCACTTCTAAAGATAAAATAAAAATAAGGGAAGGGAAAAAAAAAATACAGTACTAACAACATTATTACAATTAAACACACAGTAAGCAAACACATTGTTAGTACAGTTAGTAACACAACACATTGTATACAAAAATAAACAGCTTTAAACAAACATTAATAAAAAATAAAATAAACAGCACATACACACATTGTTAGTACAGTTAGTAACACAACACATTGTATACAAAAATAAACAGCTTTAAACAAACATTAATAAAAAATAAAATAAACAACAGCACATACTTACCTGTAAAATTGACCCCTCCAGCGTTGGCCTTCTGTCCTCTCTGGATATAGTCATGATGAAAAATAAATAATCCATGTTGATTGAAGCCAATGATCAAAAATTAAATAATCCATGTTGATTGAAGCCAATGATCAAAAATAAAATAATCCATGTTGATTGAAGCCAATGATCAAAAATAAAATAATCCATGTTGATTGAAGCCAATGATCAAAAATAATCCAATCTTGATTGAAGCCATTGTCCATCCATCCATTCTGGCCCATTGAAAGAGGCCTCCACAAAAAAAAACGACGCTCTAAAAAAAAAAAAAACAACACACTAAAAAGAGCTCCTCCTACAAGGAGCCCCTCCCGCGATTAATTGTTTTTTTCCCACGGTCTGCTATATATACTAATTTTTGAAGGACTCTGATTGGCTGAAATTTTTGATTGACATCGATTTCAACCAATGAGAGTCTTTAAAAAATTAGCAAATCAGCAAGCAGGTATGGAAGCCTGTAAGGGTAAAAAAGGTTAGTGTGAACTTGTTTGACCCTGTATGTGTTATACATATTACAGGGCTATTTTATGTGATATACATGTTACAGGATAATATCCTGTAACATGTATAGCCAAAAAATAGCACTGTAATATGTATAACAAATAAAGTGTAATAGAAATGCATGAACAATATAATATACCATGTAATAAAGAACACCAATTAATCAAATAATAAATATCAATTAATATATATTGTTGTATGTATATGTTTATGTATATTTATGTGTAATTTTTTATATATATATATATATATATATATATATATATATATAAAAATTAATATCAAAATATCACAATAAATAAATATATATATATATATATATATATATATATAACAATTTGATATATATATATATATATATATTTATTTATTGTGATATATTGATATCAATTTTTATATATATATATATATATATATATATATATATATATATATATATATATTTTTTTTTTTTTGGGCCTATATGTTATTTAAGGTTTTTAAGGTACGGTTGGGGCCTATATGGTCCCAATTTGTTATTTAAGGTTTTTAAGGTGCGGTTGGGGCCTATATGGTCCCAATTTGTTATTTAGGGTTTTTAAGGTGCGGTTGGGGCCTATATGGTCCCAATTTGTTATTTAGGGTTTTTAAGGTGCGGTTGGGGCCTATATGGTCCCAATTTGTTATTTAAGGTTTTTAAGGTGCGGTTGGGGCCTATATGGTCCCAATTTGTTATTTAGGGTTTTTAAGGTGCGGTTGGGGCCTATATGGTCCCAATTTGTTATTTAGGGTTTTTAAGGTACTGTTGGGGCCTATATGGTCCCAATTTGTTATTTAAGGTTTTTAAGGTGCGGTTGGGGCCTATATGGTCCCAATTTGTTATTTAGGGTTTTTAAGGTGCGGTTGGGGCCTATATGGTCCCACTTAGTTATTTAGGGTTTTTAAGGTGCGGTTGGGGCCTATATGGTCCCAATTTGTTATTTAAGGTTTTTAAGGTGCGGTTGGGGCCTATATGGTCCCAATTTGTTATTTAGGGTTTTTAAAGTGCGGTTGGGGCCTATATGGTCCCAATTTGTTATTTAGGGTTTTTAAGGTACGGTTGGGGCCTATATGGTCCCAATTTGTTATTTAAGGTTTTTAAGGTGCGGTTGGGGCCTATATGGTCCCAATTTGTTATTTAAGGTTTTTAAGGTGCGGTTGGGGCCTATATGGTCCCACTTAGTTATTTAGGGTTTTTAAGGTGCGGTTGGGGCCTATATGGTCCCAATTTGTTATTTAAGGTTTTTAAGGTGCGGTTGGGGCCTATATAGTCCCAATTTGTTATTTAAGGTTTTTAAGGTGCGGTTGGGGCCTATATAGTCACACTTGGTCTTCTAAGGTATGTTTGGGGCCTATAGTCCCACTTGGTCTTCTAAGGTATGTTTGGGGCCTATATAGTCCCACTTGGTCTTCTAAGGTATGTTTGGGGCCTATATAGTCACACTTGGTCTTCTAAGGTATGTTTGGGGCCTATATGGTTCCACTTGGTCTTTTAAGGTTTTGAAAGTATGGTTTTGTTCTTGAATGGTCTGATTGATTTGCTTGTTTTCTTTCAACCCCAGGTGCAAACCCTATGTGGCTGCAGATTTGTTTCTACTCATTGGTCAACTTAATGAACATGAATACCCTGAGAAGAAGAGCCGACTAATGGTAGGTGTCACTCCTTTAATTTTTCTGTTAATACGTATAGGTGCAATTATGATATTGCTGTAGTCTTGTCACATGAGTTTTTTCAATCTATATTGTATACCAATGAATTTAACACATTGTTACTTTACTTCTTGACATTTCTGCATTGCAGATCATGTATTTCAATGGGCTTCACAAGCATAAGGTCATTGGGCGGGGCTTATAAAGGTCATTATGACGTCAGGGGGAGGAGTTATAAAAATGGGTGTGGTTTGAAAAAGGGGGAGTGGCTATGTTTCGCCCTGTCGCCCCTCCAATTTGAAAAGTCACCAGCCGCCACTGGTGCACACATATCTGGAACATTACAGTCTTATAATCTAAGTGGTTTGGTTCCATCAACTAGTATCTTGTTAATCCAAATATAGGTTGGTTAAAGTCTACTTTATAATTTTAATGTATAGGTTATAAAAATGAATTAATGGAATATTGCATTTTTATATAATAAGCTTACATTGGCATTTGCATTTTTTTTACCTGTCAATCGGCTAATGGGGGATCATTATCGGTTATGGTCAGTTACCATAGCTGTGAGAGAGACTCTGCATGCTCAGAGCCCAGAAATTAAATAGATTGATTAGATAAACTGTTCATTGTATCAAAACATGCTCAGTCTTTTCACTTGGCATTACATTGAAAACAGATTAAAACCCCTAAGGGGTAATTAGAAATGATTGTCCCATGATAACCCATTAGCAATAGAGATTAATTTTTATTTGGTGGATGGATCAGAAAAAATTATTGAAAGACAAAAAATGAACACTTCAATTTTACTGTAAGAAAACACAATATTTTTAATAATATTAAATGTATACCGTATATACTCGAGTATAAGCCGAGTTTTTCAGCCCTTTTTTTAAGGCTAAAAAGGGCCCCCTCGGCTTATACTCGAGTCACTCTCCCCCCATGTCTCTCTAACCCCCCTGTGTCTCTCTACCCCCCCGTGTCTCTCTAACCCCTCGTGTCTCTTTTCCTCCCCCCTCCTCATCCTCAACACCCCTCCTCATTCTCAACCCCCCTCCTCATTCTAAACTCCCCTAAATACCTTCCCCTCTCCCTTTCCCCTCACTTACCTTCATCTTCAGCATCTCCTCCGGCCTCCGCTTCTTCCGGCGTCTTGACCCGGCCAATGCTAATGACGTGGCGAGCATGTGATGTCACGTCATTAGCATATACCGGGTGACGCGCCTGGGGTTTGCTGTTTCTCCTGTTCAGGGTAGAATTGCCTGGTATTTCGGGGCTGGGTCACTCTTTTGAGTGGGACCAGACTGATATACTGCAGGATATTTCTCCCTGTGAAGGGCACAAGTGAGCTAAAAGAGGTTGCTCTCAGAGTGGCTTATCATGGCCATAGAACTCACCTATTAAGGTTGCTTCGTTCTCCGATGAGCACCTCTCACTTAGTTTTTCTGTATATGTATGGTTAATGCATATTTTTTTTTATATGTAACAATAATAAAAGTTATATTTTATCATTACTTTGGTAATGCAATATTCGTTTCTCCAGTAGCCAATTTTTTTTTTTGTTAGTGGCCAATTAAAGGATGATGATGACTAAGTTTCTTTTTCTTTCTCTTTTTTCTTTTGAATAAAGTAAAATATAATGCAACAAAACAGCTTGTATTAGTATAATGCACCTTAACAACATCTAAGCATATAACATCATAGGTAAAGAGGGATTTTTTTTTCATTTAAAATAAATATCCTTAATAAATAATGCCACATTATTAATCTCCTGATTAAAATGTTTACATATAAATTCAGAAAAAAATGCAATTAGTGGCTTAATATTACTATTTAAACTTACTTTTATGTAAATATTTACTTCTTTGTGTATCTTCTAAGCAATAAAACGGGTTATACTTTAGAAACATCCTGCTCTGCGCAAAGAAAATTACTCATATGCCATTAAGCATTGCAAAGCAAGAAAGAGCATTATATATCTTATCAGAGAAGCGGATGTTTTATATCAAACACCTTTGAAATGTAAGATCTACAATGGGGAGGGATTTTGACAGAAATGTTTTGGAGGGTTTGCATCACAAACTTGTTATCACTTCAGACAACCATGAATAATAATATAATGGCAAGGTAGTAAAATGCAATGCACAATGCTCTTATTTGATGTGGAAAATGTCAATGGCCACTCATTTACAGATCACTGACAAAAAATGGCTGTACAAAAGATTATAGCAAGTTTACAACAATGATAAATGATGCAAAATTCTTGAATCATACACTTTAATGAATAAGGGTCTATACATATAGTGGAAGAGGACATTAAAGAAAGTACATAAAAACAAGTTGTGATTGAAAAGAGATCAATCTGCCATTGTGTAGACATGTCATTTCAATACAACGCATTATTTTAAGAGCATTTTCAGTTTTGATACTCTTCTACGTAGTTATCCTCTGCACAGTGATGAAGTAAATATTATCTAAAGTTATCTTGGCATTTTACCCAAGCTCTGCATTCTCTCCTGAATTTAATATTCCAGATTTAATATTTTTCTTTATCCATCCTGTTTTTGTCACATAGGTTGCAACTTTCTATATGTTTCTACGATCGGTTCAAATCACTACAACCTGCAACTCTCATTTCTTCATCATCATTGTACCAAAATGAGTCTGTGTCTTTAGGTTTTCCATGAATGATTTTAGTTTGAATTTCCAATAACACATCAATTACACTTTGTTGAATACATTTTGCTGGTTAGGTGGGTTATGATGAATCTATTGAATTCAAAGACAAAGCTATTCATTCATTACTATTCATTCAACTGTAATAGTGAAATGCCTTTACATTTATTAAATGGATTTAACACAGATTTAAATAATGGTAGGATATAATATGGCGTTATTTTTCTGGATTATTATTTTTTTTACTTTGAAACAAGATTTGTCTTTTTTATACTTATTTTAGAAAAATAAAAGAAATACTTTGTGCTTACTTGCTTTATTTTGCCGTTCATATTGCTCAGTGTTAGAGCTACCATTTTGCCTCTTACATTCTCCCTCAATGACATTCCTCCATTTTTTTTAGCTGAAGAGAAAATGTCATCAGTGGACAGCTGTTAGTATGATTCATCCCCCTAGCAGGAACAAAGGACTTTATTAAGCAAATTAAGCAAAATGCATATTACTGTAATGCACATATGCTCTTCCATTAATAAAAACTAATTATACTTAATTCAAAAAAATATAGATGGCTGGGTTCAAAACTATATATAATATATGTACATTATATGTATTACACGTTATTTGTTTAATTATTACTCTTTGGGGAATGAATCACATGAACAACTAACTGTATTCCCAGTCATTTTGTAAGTAGAACATGTCCAGGTCTGTGGATGTCTCTGCCACCAACAGTGACATCATCTGTACATATTTTATTTCAATCTCAAGCTAAAAAAGATGGAGGATGATACCAGTGTGAGGGGGAAATGGTAGGTCCTATACTGTGCAATACAAGTGACAAAATAAAGTAGGTAAGTCCAAAATATTTCATATATTTCAATTAAATGTATATAAAGTGTATAGAAGAGATTTACTGTGGTTCAGTGTAATAACATTTTCAGTGGTTCTTTAAAATAGCATTATTTTGCAATGTTTTAAAATTGTTTCTGCCTTGTGCTTCACTCCTGTATAGCTCTGAGCAATATGTTGGTGCAAATGAAGGATAATAATAATGATAAGTCCCACACATTAGAGGGACGTGTAGACCATATAGTTACCAGTAGTAACTTCATAACATCTGTATGTTTTTTTTAAGTCTGAAAACCCCTTTAGTAGTTAAAAATGGGCCATATGCAATTTGAAGGCCGCAAGTCGATCTGAGACAGCTGAATGTCTGCGGGGTGTGTTGTGGGCTCCAGTTGGTCTCCGATTGCGATTTTATTCAAGGCCGCAAGTTACGGGCCCCAGGCCAAAACTTTAAGCCATGCACTGGTTCGGAGCAGTTCAGGGCGGGAACATGATCAATTAAGCAAGCCTGTAACCTCTCATTTCAAATCAGCCAATAGAAAATTAGACATTATTACGGCAGTAAAACATGTAGGTTACATGTAAATCAATTAGGTTCGGTGGTCCGATATGCGATCAGACTTGCAAAACCGGTAAATAAAGAATTATGAAAATAAATGCCAATACTGTTCTAGTCCATATGGGTGGCCTGATATGTATTAACTAATTGGTACCCGAGATCGATTTAACCCTGAATTGAAAATAAAAATAAATATTATATCCTGCCAATTTGCGGGCTTAAGACTATTGTGCAATTAATTCTAATGTCTGTCATCGCTCTCCCCGTTATTTACAGTGCAGTATTGATTTTTTATTTGCATTGACAGTGCTACAAATAGGTGTTTAACCCCTTGCGGGTCCTCTCTAGCACTCGTAGGATTTTCTCCTTCATTTGCCATTTACGGGTGTGAATACATTTGCGGGCTTGTGGAAATTGAGCAACTGAATAGCCATTTGAGATGTTAGCCTTGTGAAAGTGACAGATCAAAGGCTTCTGGAGGCTGTAAATTACAAGTTTAACCATCAACATTTTTTCAAGCTTGTAACTTAGAAGCCATTGCAAGCCCGCAAAAAGATGCCAATTGAATAGCAAAATAGCTTGCGACCTCACTTACGGGTCCCCGGATCTCCCGAAAGCTCAATTGAATGAGGCTCAATGTTAGCAATATAAGGCCACGCATCATACATACATATTTCCAAAGCTATACAAAGCAGTCCACACTGTTTAGATACTGCTTTGTACTAGTTATAAGGACATTTTTACATGAAACCTGCTAATACAAAATATGATTTTACTTTTAATTTTTAAACCACCTCCTGCCATATAATTATTCAGACTACTTGTAATACTGTCAGCATGATTTCTGGAGAGCTGTTTTCTCATCTTCACCATTTGAAATGAAAAAATAAAAAAACTACCACTATAAATTCATAAAAATAATCAACATGCCAATAAAAGCAAAGAAAATCCAAATAAATATTAAAAAAACGACGTTAATATAAGAAAAACTATAATTGATGAAACAGGAACCGCATTATGTTATCATTTAAATATTAGAGATGGCTCTTGTAGGTCACAAATAAGTGGGATTTTATGCACAACAATTCTTTATTTCATATTTTAGTAGTAGTAGCACAAACATCTGTGTCTAAATATCTGTGGGCAAGTGGGCTAGAGGCAATAGCTTCTACAAGCTGAGCCTCATTTGCATGGCATTACACAGAATGCTTTGCAGCAGCGAAAGCACTATTCATTCAGAAAACAAATCTCCTGGCCTGCTTGGACATGTATGTTAACATAAAATGTTAATGATCATACTATATAATACTACTCAATATACTCTGAAAGAGGAAAACCTGCCGAGGAACACTGGGGAATGCACATCACAGCACATTTATCCCCTTTAGATAGATCTTTGATGATTTGGTAAAGAATTCTCATTTCCTCTGTTTGATATAAATCTTTAGAGTGCAGTGCAAGCATTTTCTTTTAATTTGATGCTCTTAAATGACAGATGACTTTCTATTTCCCCTTGAGCATATCTCCTATTTATTTATTAATTCATACTCATTCTAAGAGACTACAGTAAAGAAGAGCATTTCTTACGGTGATGACCAAGGAACCGTATAAATCTCATTATCCCCACATAACAGAAATACTCATTGGTATAAAAGCAGACTTTTAGACATGGGCAGTTCAATTCAAGGCTACATATGATAACTTATTTCTCATTAAATAGATGGTGTTGCTCAGCAGGAAGCAAATAAGTACCTATTGCTCAGTAGCAGGATATTGTATTTCTTTCTCAATATACCATTGTACACCAAGGAACAGTCTATAAGATAAGAAGAAAACAGCAGTCGGTATCACTTCAGTGCAAGAGAAGGTGAACAGAAATGCTGTAAGCAAGTTTATGAGAAATGATAGTCATATTGCAAACAAAAATCAAACCCCATACATTATTTTGCTGATTCAAATGAACATATATTTTCAGTGATCTAAGTTTTATGCACAGACTTTGTTGTTTATGGATCATCATTTTGGTAGTAGTTTTGGTTCAATTATTTGATATGCTGGCTACAAATCTTGCCTGTGACAAGGGATGGAAATAAGGAGGGAATATGTTGATGTGCTGACTGTCCCAGACATTGAGTAAAATTAACAACATTGAAATGTATCCGTGTCCTGGACTCACATGTAGTTTTGTCCACATGCTGTACATACCTAGTGCATACCACCATTAGCCAAGGTCAAGGAGTTTGACCAGTACTAAGCAAAAATCTTGACCACCGGGGCTCAGTGGCAAAACCCAAAACTAAAATTCAATATATTAATCGTTGTAAGAGTAATATAATATTATTAGGTAATACTTGCAAGGAAAAGCATGGCAGGCTTTACTTCTTAAACAGCTCCTTAATATAATTCTGAATCTAGATTACTCATAATGTAGTGACACAGGGTATATTTGTGCGACAGTTATTTGTACAATACCAACATACTTATACTGTCCCTCTGTCCTTATAGTGTCCCTCCCTTGAGCCAAACTGCATCAAAAACTCTTCAGTCAATGGGAATCACTAATATAGTTTCCAAAAAGTGCTTAAAGCTCCAGTGGAAGTGCATGCAAACTATAGAAACTATTTGTACAGATTCTGTAGATGCCGCACTGCGCACAGCACAGCACCGGGGGGGGGGGGGGGGGGGGGGGGATAGAGGGGGAAAGGGGGAAAGAGACATAGGGGAGGGAGGAGGGGGGAAAGAAACAGAGGGGGAAAGGGAGAAAGAGACACAGGGGATGGAGGAGGGGGAAAGAGACACAGGAAAGGGAGGAGGAAGAAAGAGACACAGGTGAGGGAGAGGGGGGAAAGAGACACAGAGAAAGGAGAGGGGGGAGAGACACAGGGGAGGGAGAGGGTGGGAAAGAGAAACAGGGGAGGGAGGGGGGAGAGAAACATGTAATATTATACCGTCATTTATGATGGGTAAAAGACTAGGGGCCTCATTCAATTGCAATTTGGCCAATTGAATAGGGCTCTATATAAGCACATAACATATTTTTTTTAAAGAAGTTTTTAGTCAGTGAAAACCTTGCTTTTGGATAGATGTTTACAAACTACAAACTTCTTTAAAAAAATATGCTGTGTGCTTATTTAGAGCCCTATTCAATTGGCCAAATCGCAATTGAATGAGGCACTAGTAAAATATAAATCACTGTGCAGTTTGAACATGGAGTTCTGTTGTCACTATGAGTTCAAACTCATAGTAATTTGGCTATGTTATGCATATAGTCCGATCCCTCCCATAATATACTTGTTAGACCGAAGACAGTGCATGCTAACTCCCAGAGATTAATTAACAAATATGAGGCCATTAGTAATCATGACACTGCAGAAATATCCAACAGTACCGACTTGATCATAAAGGATGAATAACAGGTATAAAATACAAATTAAAATGTAAGATTACTATAGGATTTTTGATAACATTCAATTGATAATGTTATTATCTTTAACTTTAGATTATACCATACTTGGGAAATATATATATATATATATATATATATATATATATATATGGCCCTTCAAGCGATAGTTAGCTTGTATCCATAATAAGATCAGGGGCAGTTTATTTATATTGAATATATCCAAAATGAATAGTATATAGAATTACAAACTTATAGGACTTCTGTAGTGATCATACAATAAGGTTTTGGTTGTTTATTAAGTAACTGATTAGTGTCACTATCCCCCAAACTACCAGCCCCTTTGCACTCATATGGTTTGACCAGGATGATTAAGACCATTACTCTGGCTGTATAATGACTTGAGAGAGCTAAACACATCTTGACTCTTATTAATGTGATTGTGGAATAGGGAAATTAGACCTTGTCTGACCCACCCACTTAGGGACTGGGCTCAGTAATTGTTTTATAGTTATTTAGGACCTTTCGCATTATGAACCTGCACAGAGTCTGAATGCTGCAGGTTGAACACTGCGCCACAGCAGGCAAAAATTATTCCCCTCTCCGACGTGGTGCAACTCAACGGCGCTGAATCATCAGCGAGGCCATCGCTTTGTTCACACTGGAGGGCCTCGGGCACGCCTCTCATAGTTCTTCTGTTGGTGCGCCTTATGCGCCACGTGGAAGGGGAAAAAAATATTTTGACTGCACTACCTCTTTTTCACCACTAGGTACTGTGGTGCAGCGGTCAACTGCAGCATTCAGACTCTGTGCGGATTCATAATGCGAAAGGACCATTATTTATTATGTTTTTATGTTATGTTGGTTACCCTATGTATATATGCCTTATGATGCTAGATTCTGTGTCCACTCTCCCTGATGCAGTTGATATTCAAATCTAAAAGTTCCATTGCTAGAGCCCAATTCAATTAGAACGCGGATCTTGCGGTATACAGGCCGTATGTCTGCGGGCTTGCCATCATTATGGCAGTAAAACATGGAGGTTACATGTCAATCAATTAGGTTTGGGGGTCCGATATGTGATGCGACATGCAAACCATCAAAATACAAAATAATAAAAATAAATGCCAATACTGTTCTAGTCCATCAGGGTGGCCTGATATGTATTAACTCATTGATTCCGAAGATCAATATAACCCTGAAATGACACAAAAAAATGTAATTGCCGATTTGCGAGCTTGAGACTGTTGTGCAATTAATTCTATTGTCTTTCATCACTTTTTCCCATTATTTACAGTGCAGTATTGATTTTTTATTTGCATCTCTAGTACTAATAGGATTTTTTGCTTCATTTGCTAATTACGGGTGTGAAAACATTTGCGGCCTTGGGGAATTGTATCAATTAAATAACGATTTGCGATTTTAACGATCATAACTCTTGCGGACGGGAAAGATCAAAGGCATCGTGAGGCTGTATGTTCCGGGTTTAACAACCACAACGTTTTCAAGACCGGAAACCATTTGGAGCCTGCAAAAAGATGCCAATTGAATAGTAAATTAACTTACAGCCTCACTTACGGGCTCCAGTAATTTACAGATACTCAATTGAATCAGGCTCCTAGTCAGTAACTGCCATATATAGAGTTAGTTTTGCTACAGACTTGATAATATAAGGTCTCTGGTGATATGTGTCAAAATCCTTAGAGAAGATAATAGCTGCCCTGGTTCTGTACAACTAGTGAAGTGTATATTAGGATATTATGATGCCTTGCAAAAGAATTATAGGAGACATATTCTATTAGCAGTTTATACAAAATCCAGGAGCCCCACAAATTATTGCAGAATGTTTTCGGTTCAAATTTTAATATATATCCATTGGACCTGTTATGGATTTAAACAGCAATAAAAGCAGTTACTGATTCTTTTTTTATATGCTATTCTTTTTTTATATGCTGATCCTGTGTTCATATTTTTAAATGCTGCATCCAAAAAAGGTGTTTTAGAGACATCGGCTGCCTTGATGGAGGGACAAAAAAGAACCTGAAAGATCTTCTGGGTAGGTTTGGCCATAACCGCCTTATCAAGCCCAACTGAAGAAAGCAGATAACCACAATAAGCAATAAATGTTGATATTCGAAGAAGATACATTTAACTTACATTTTAACATTAGTGTTTGATGGACTAACAAAGCTGCTATTTTCCACTTCCAATTAGACATTAAATGGATAGGAGAAGATCTGCATACAAGACTGTCCTATTTCTTTTTCTGACTAGTCTAAATGTACCTGCATTGACCATTGCTGGAACAAAGACATGACAGCATCCTGGGCAAACCCCTGATATAGGTTGGAAAGGAACCATATCTGCTAATGTCTGAAAATAAGTTAAAATGTAAGAGCTACACTGACAATTGTAATGATGTAATTGCTAAACACTTATTAAATAAACAGGAGAAATCCTACTGTATGACCACTAATGTGGCCCTTTAAATTAGCTGTTCGGTACCTTGCCAAATACTCATTTCTTTCTCTCTCCACGCTTCTTTTTAGACTCACTCATTCACTGATCAGCTAAGCAGTGACAAATTCAGATGGTTCCTTACTATGACCTTTACAGAACTGATTCACAATAATAGACAGAGGAACAAGTTTACAAAGAATAATGAGAGGATGAATTCAGAACAAAAGCTCTTCTGGGGGCACTAGGCCTTCAGGCTACAAAATAGTGCTGCAATAAAAAGTAAAAATAGCATGCTTTATTAGAGATTGAACAACATTGTATGATTTCCATTACGCACAATAACGCAAATGTACAGATTTATGAGCTAAAAAAATAAGTGGATATTATGCCATTATATTTTTATGAAATAATAAATATAACAAAATCCACATGTAGTCTTGGTTAGTAAGTGTTGACTACAACTTAAAAAGTATAGTTAATAATATAATATGTACAGAATGTTTTGTTTTTTTCTTCTTCTTGGAAATGTGAATTGTGGTAAAACCAGTTAGTTAAAAAATAATCTCTATGGGGTGCAGTATGACCTTTTTCCATTAGGGGGCAGAAGTAGACTATATATGTTCGACAATAAGGAATAATTTCATAACATGTCTGTGCAGCACAATGTAATGTCATTCAGGTGACAAAATGTACAGTTGGTATTGTAAATAATTTAATCTGAAAGTGTTAATTAGTCTATAGTACTGATCAGTAGGAGTTTAATGTCATAAAACAAAATATTGCTAGAGAAATAGAAAAAAAAAAGAAAAGATTAATATGGAAAATGTTGTGGACACACAAGCAAACAAGGACTGTATGCACTATAATAGTAGCTTGTAAGCAATGGAGTAGCTAGAGCTTTATATCTATATCTCGTCTTCTCTCTCACACACTCCCCCCTTCTCTCTACCTTCTCTCCATCTCTCCTCTTTTTCTCTCTCTTCCTCCCCCTCCTTTTCTCCTCTTTCTCTCCCTCTACCTTTTTTCTCAATGTCTTTCTCCCTATTCCTCTCCCACCTCTCTCTTTCTCTCTCTCCCTCCCTCTCTTTCTCTCCACCCTCTCCCCTTTCTTTCTCTCCTCTCCCCCTTTTTTTCTCTCCTCTCCCTCCCTCCTCCCAACCTCCCTCTCTCTATCCCCTCTCCCTTTCTCTCCCTCTTTCTTTCCCCTCTCATTCTATCCCTCTCTTTTTCTGTCACTCTCTCCCTCTATTTCTCTTGCTCCCCCTCTTTCTTTCCCTCTATCTTCATCTCACTCTCCCCCCTTGCCTCTCTCTCCCCTTGCCTTTCCCGCTTGCCCTTTGTATCCCCCTCTCTCATCATGCCTCTCCCTCCTGCATGTGTCTTCCTCTTTCCCCTTGCCTCTCTACCCATTCCTCTCCCTCCCTCCATGTCTCCCCTCTTCCCCATGCATCCCTCTCCCCATGTCTCCTACTCTCCCTCTATGTCTCCCCTTGCCTCTCCCTCCATGTGTCTCCCGCTTTCCCCTTGCCTATCTCCCCCATGCCTCTCCCTCTCCCCAATGTCTCCCCCTTATCTCTCTCTCCCTCCACGTATCTTCCTCTTTCTCTCCTGCCAGCAGACACAAGCAGAGAGCAGGAGTAAGGGGAATGAGAGCCACATGCGGTGGAAGGCTAGTGGGGGCATTTTTGCCGCCCCCAAAGAAGTGACACCCGGGGCGCTATTCTCCCCTCACCCCCCTTGATACGCTACCACTTGTAAGTAACACCTGCATGGTGCGTTCTGCGCAGGTGCTGTAGCTATGTATTCACGCATGCAGGCACACAGAGAGAGACAGACCTGAGAGAGACAGAGCAGACAATTGAAGATACTACATAATACTGTTATTTATGACGGTCAAGTTTCTAGTTTTTTTAATATGAGTTTTCATCAGTCATATTTTCAGACCCTGATTCATTTTCAGTGGGGTAATGGATGTATGTCCCCTTTATAAGGTGTGTATATAAATTTGTTGATTATGATTCATCAAATGTGTCTACTTTCCAATAAAGGAAGCATGTTACATCTTGCTCATCCATCAATATTTGGTTATAGTGTATCTGATCATGGTCATGGCATGTTGATGGACCTCACACTCCTTTTTGGTGAGGGAGTCTTGGGTTTGACTTACATAATAGCATTCTCCACTGATTTCAATGGTGCTCTCTAGGATGTGTGTTATTGAAATCTGGGGTTATTTCCAGTTTGTCCTTTTTGGGGCCACTTGTAATCTATAGTGTATATGATTTAAAATCACTAAAGTAGTATAGGATGTATGTGATGTCTCTAAACTGGATTGACGTAACATGATTACACCTTATTCTGTCAAAGTGGTGCAAATTTATGATTTTGAAGTTCTATTCCATATATTTTAAGTTTTGCATATACCTGCTTGTGTTCATTCCTTGACTTATTTAATCATTTATCTGGTAGCTTGAAGTCTTGTTCTGGGATGATTAGGAATTATTTAACTTTTTAATAGTTTGGAAAATATGGAAATCTATATACATTTTAAGACATGTTTCTATGTAGTGGTATATTTTGAATACACTTTAAGGTTGTGGGAATGTCATTTTTCAAGTCTTTAAAAGTCATGTTTTTATTTTTTTTTCAGAGGGGGGAAATTTACTACAAGAAAATGCAATCTTATAATAACATTCAGTTCATAAAATATTTGTTACCATTTATAGTTTTAACTTGTACAGTATTTGGTTCCTTTAATGTACAACAATTTAGTACCTGGACACACAGAAAATCCTTGGGTAAATTGTATTAACAAAGATGCTTATGTTTCGTAGGATATCTTAACAGTTCATCGAATCCTGGGTAATGCAGCTGATAGCAGTGCTTGTATCACACATAAACTGAGTCATTATGAGAGTTAAAGGGTCACTCCACAATGAAAACAGAAATAGTTTGAAAAGCTAAGGGCATATAAGAGCATAAGGAATCAGAAAAAAGTCATATAGCTAGTTGTTATTTCTGGAAAGAAATAGTTGCATTTCCTGAAGCAAGGAGCCTTCTTCAGAGCCAGTGAGGGGGAAGGGGTGTGGTGTCAATTTCAATCTTCTCCAATTAAGTAATGCTTTCTGTTCCTTGCTTCCTCAATCCTACCTCCACTGAAAATATATGGTCCAGCTCTCAAGTATGTAACAAATACAAAATGGATTCCTATACTCATAAACAGAGACTTTTTTATTTATTATTATTAGCTTTTATTTGTAACGCGCCAACATATTCCGTAGCGCAATAGAGGGGATAAAAAACAAGGAAAAATACAGCATTAACAACCTTCCAAAAATGGAGGACCCTGTTTTGAGCTTAGAATCTTTGCAGAAAGTACTTTTTCCCAAAGCATCCTAGAAGACTGAAAACTCGCCACTTACAATCTAAAGGGAATTGAAGGGACCGCAACAGGGGGGGAAATTAAACAGGTAAGGAATAACAAGGGTCAGAAGAGAAGTGAAAGTTAGAAAGGTTTTTCATTTAGAGGGAGAGAGAAGGAACAGAGGTGAGGGCTCTAGCATTTAATATGTTGTCTGCTCCTAGTGGTGAGATAATATATGCAAGTAGGAAAGTCAGGTGATTCCCATTCCACTATAAATGTAATCAGAAATGGGATGGGAGGATGAGGGGCAAGGAGGGAGGGCAGGACTCCCAGAATTCAGAGTAAGCAGTGAGGCCTACTGCGACCAGGATGCAGGTAATAATTGGGGCTGTTGGTGTTTATGAAACTCCCAGAATTCAGAGTAAGCATTGAGGCTTACTGTGACCAGGATGCAGGTAACAATTGGGGCTGTTGGTGTGTATGAAACTCCCAGAATTGAGTAAGCAGTGAGTCCTACTGCGACCAGGATGCAGGTAACAATTGGGGCTGTTGGTGTTTATGAAACTCCCAGAATTCAGAGTAAGCATTGAGGCTTACTGTGACCAGGATGCAGGTAACAATTGGGGCTGTTGGTGTGTATGAAACTCCCAGAATTCAGAGTAAGCAGTGAGTCCTACTGCGACCAGGATGCAGGTAACAATTGGGGCTGTTGGTGTGTATGAAACTCCCAGAATTCAGAGTAAGCACTGAGTCCTACTGCGACCAGGATGCAGGTAACAATTGGGGCTGTTGGTGTGTATGAAACTCCCAGAATTCAAAGTTAGAGAGAACAAAAATTCATATTTTCCCAAAAAATGTTTATGTCTATGACTTACAAATACTTGTCAAACAAGTGTCTTGAATATAAGCGATCAGTGAGTGTGTGAGCAGGATGTGTCTCACCAGACACCTCATGCTTGATGTCAGTGGGTACCAGGTACTGACCTGACTCCATGCAGTTCCCTCAGATAATATCAACAGAGTGGAACAATCCCACTTATAATACAGGCTTAAATATTCCAATTTGAATAATAAAACAGGGATGTGTAAAACAAATGATTGCCAACGCTTCACAATAACTTACAGGAACAATTTGTCCATGGTAGCACCAGCTTTGCAGAAAACATTATGAGGAAGAGATATACAGGGCTTCAGACAAAGACAAATACTAATTCTCTGCACACACTATATATATATATATATATATATATATATATATATATATATATAACTTCACAGTTGCCTTCCACACTATAGATGTATGTACCGTATATATATATATATATATATATATATATATATATATATATATACACACACACAGACACACACAAGGTAGAAACTGCCAGATGTATACCCAGCAGAGATATACAGAGCTCACAGACAGATACTAATTCCCTCATATTATAGATATAAAAATACAATTTCACCCACACTCACTAGATCTGCATGTACAGTTGTGCTCAAAAGTTTGCATACCCTGGCAGAAATTGGGAAACGTTAACATTTATTTTGAAAATATGACTGATCAAGCAAAAAGTGTATTTTATTGAAGGATAGTGATCATATGAAGCCATTTATTATCACATAGTTGTTTGGTTCCTTTTTAAATCATAATGATAACCTAAATAACCCAAATGGTCCTAAACTAAAGTTTACATACCCTTGAATGTTTGGCCTTGTTACAGACACACAAGGTGACACACACATGTTACAATGGCAATTAAAGGTTAATTTTCCACACCTGTGGCTTTTTAAACTACAATTAGTGTCTGTGTATAAATAGTAAATGAGTTTGTTAGCTCTCATGTGGATGCGCAGCGCAGGCTAGATACTGAGCTATGGGGAGCAGAAAAGAACTAACAAAAGACATGTGTAATAAGGTGGTGGAACTTCATAAAGATGGAAAAGAATATAAAAAGGTATTCAAAGGCTTGAAAATGCCAGTCAGTACGGTTCAATCACTTATGAAGAAGTGGAAAATATGGGGATATCCTGATACCAAGCCAAGGTCAGGTTGACCAAGAAAGATTTCAGCCACAACTGCCAGACGAATTGTTCAGAAATACAAAGAAAACCCCACAGGTAACCTCAGGAGAAATACAGGCTGCTCAGGAAAAAGATGGCATGGTTGTTTCAAGGAGCACAATACAATGATACTTGAACAAAAATGAGCTGCATGGTCAAGTTACCAGAAAGAAGCCTTTATTGCGCCAATGCCCAAAAAAAGCCTGGTTACAATATGCCTGACAACACCTTGACATGCCTCACAGCTTGTGGCAGACTGTGATTTGCAGTGATGAGACCAAAATAGAGCTTTATGGTCACAACCATAAGCACTATGTTTGGAGAGGGGTCAACAAGGCCTGTAGTGAAAAGAATACCATCCCCACTGTGAAACATAGTGGTGGTCCACTGATGTTTTGGGGAGGTGTGAGGCAATATGAATGCAGCATGTCATCAGAAAATACTGGGAGACAATCTGCATTCTTCTGCACGAAGGCTGCGTATGGGATGCTCTTGGACTTTCCAGCATGGCAATGACCCTAAGCACAAGGCCAAGTTGACTCTCCAGTGGTTACAGCAGAAAAAGGTGACGGTTGTGGAGTGGCCATCACATTCTCCTGACCTTAATATCATCAAACTCAAATGTGCGGTTCATGCAAGACGACCAAAGAATTTGCATGACCTGGATGAAGACGAATGGGCAGCTATACAACCTGCAAAAATTAGGGGCCTCATAGACAACTTTTACAAAAGACTGTACCCTGTCATTGATGCTAATGGGGGCAATACACAGTATTAAGAACTAAGCATGTGCAAACTTTTGGTCAGGGCCATTTGGGTGATCTCTGTTATCATTATGATTTAAAAAGGAGCCAAACAACTATGTGATAATAAATGGCTTCATATGATCACTATCCTTCAATACTTCAATAAGGAAAGAAAGACATTTGAAATTAAAATAAATATGTTCTATAACAGTAATAACTCAGGCCTTAATGTAGACATTGAATTCTTATCATTATCAACATTTCTTATAACCTCCAACATTCATAATTGTGAATATATATGTGTGTTTATTGATTTTTTTTTTTTTTTTTTGTTCTCTGCCTTCCTCCTAAGTTTGGTTACAGCTCTATGGTTCCTTAGATGTGACACTATTTACAACCCCAATTGACTTACTCTGGTCTGCACCCCCACACACTTGCATGGCTGGCTGATCAGAACATTATTTGTTAATCCTGCTGTATTTGTGAATCTATAATCAGTGAATCTATAATGACCCTGACTCGACAAAGAGAGGAACGCTCTCGAAAGCTTGTCATGAAACCTATGAATATGTTTGTCCAATAAAAAAGGTATCACTATATACTGCAATACTCTGATTATTCATATATATATATATATATATATATATATATATATATATATATATTCAGATCCACTGTCACGCTCAGGATCCGTGCCCTGGTTTCCGACACAATAATGGAGGACTCAGGAGGCCTTTAAATGTTTTATCAGGTTTTACTGGATAGTTGCCAGCATACAACAAAAATAAACACAGAAAACAAAAATCCAGCATCTTCAGGAGGAAGCTCTGACTAGTCTACATATACAGTCCAATTCACATAAGACAGACCTGGGCACATATCTGTTTCAAAAGTCCACTCTTAGGGCTCTGCCTTCAGTCTGCAGAGGAGCTGTGTCTCATTCAACTCCCAGGTCACTGAACACTCTTGCCAGTGTCTCTCAGTTTTGCTGTATGCTTCAGGCAGTCTCCCTCAATTGCTAGGTCACACAGACCTCTCTCTCTGTGTCCACACAGAGCTGTCTCAGGATCTCTATCCCAGTTCAGACTGGGCTCAGGCTTTAAACTTCCATACAAATCCCTCCCTGGGTGAGGCCCTCTATTGCAGTCAGACCCATGCCTTTTAAGCTTTGTGTTAACCGTCTCACTCTTGGGGAGAAATCGTGAAGTGCTCTCTTCTGACCTCTGGTGGCATTTCATCACAATATGGTGCACTAGGATCAGCGTCAAAACAGCAAAAAGGTTCTCAGATGAGCAGACAGTGCAGGGGGCCTGTTATTGGTAGAAGTGGCTCCTCAAAGACACTGAGAGACTGAGACTGAGAGCCCAGCACAGTGGCACACACGGCCTGGTACCCAGAGCCTGACACCTAGAGAGCCCCAGCACAGTGGCACACAGAGCCTGACACCTAGAGAGCCCCAGCACAGTGGCACACAGAGCCTGACACCTAGAGAGCCCAGCACAGTAGGCACACAGAGCCTTGCACCCAGGGAGAGCATTACATTCGCCAGCAAAAACTTTTTTTGATTCATGGGTTCCAAAGTAGCGGTGGCATTAAATTCGATGGCGCACTAGATTTTTGTAAATATGGTGTGTGTGTATATATATATATGTATATATATATATATATATATATATATATATATATAACTATACACAGTTCCCTCCCTACACAGCCTCCATCACTGCAAATTTATAGAAAGTTCCCTCATGCACAATATACATAAATACTATAGAGATAGTCAGACCTTCTTTTTATTTTTTATTTTATTTTAATACACAAGTATACAAAATACATAAAACAAAATACCACAATATTTCATGATAATAACATATTCAAAAATGTGTCAGTGAAATCAAATTTGAAATTGTGACCACATTCTTACCACATCCGCACCATTTATACTTTCTTAAAAAGTAGAGCATCAAACAGCCTAAGAGGAGTTAAAATAAAGATAAGCATCTTCCTGCATAAAGTGTGTTGGATGTCCGAGGTTACTTAATGGAATCCCAGATAATCCATTTAGCTTTGTCTTGAGGAATAATTTTACCAATCTCATATGAGTTTTCCAATTCTCTAATATAGCTTGTTTTTAGTAGAATTTCAATCCAGCTAGAGGGTTTTACCTGTTTCCATCTATCTCTTGTGATGGCAGACTTGACCATAGTACACTCTGTTTCTTTCTTATTGTGAAATAGACAGCCGTGTGGTGTTGGAGAGATTGGCTTTTTCAGAGTGGAGGATATGAAACTGAAGCATTCTACCCATAACGTCTTAATGGCCGGGCAGTCCCACCATATATGTAAGTGGCTGCCATTGTTGCCACAGTCTCTCCAACATCATCTGTCTAAGGGATTGTGTGAAATCTGATAAACTTTAAGAGGAGTCATATACTATCTGTTTAAATTCTTAGAGTATACTTCTCTTTGAGAATCGTTTTTTTATAAATTTGTTTGTCTGAGTACTTTTTTTTTATTTGTTAGTAAGAAAGATCTACCGATATCTTTCTCCCACAATGACATACTGTCAGTTTTTGTTTTTTCAATCTTAAATCTAATGATTTGAAAACATTTTGCTACAAGATGAGAGTAGTCTATTTTTTTAACTAGGAGTTCAATTGGATTAAGAGAGCTCCTAATATTTTTGTTAGACTTGTGTTTGTTTACCGCTGATCTTATCTGCTAGTATGTTAGCCAGCATTGGGGGAAAAGATTAAGTTTACTTCTAAATTGGTCAAAAGAAACCAACTCTCCATTAATTATCAAGTCGCCAAGACAGTTGGAGTCGTTTTTCTGGTCCCTATTGTGTGAAGATATTTGTAGAATTTTCAAAATTGTATCAATTGGGATTAGTGGACTTAGAAATGGAATATGTCCTTGTTTTTTGTTGATACGTTGCCAGTATTTAAGATTACTCTTAAGAATATCTGAACCTTTCTTTATATTTAAGACTGTGTATTTTTCAGAATAGATCAGAACATTGAGGTCTTATTCTAAGATACTGGCACTTTCTATCTGAAACCAGTTATATCTACTTCTAGGGTCCAACCACTTTAGTATATGTGAAAATCTTATAGCATCATAATAAAGTTTAATCGGTGGATAACCAATAGCCACTGGAAAATTTTCTGACCATGATTGACCTCTTTAAGCGAACATGTTTCCTAGAGTGGACAAAGTTATCAACCAAACTCTGAAATCATGTAATCCAGACCAATGAAAAGCATAAAGGTATACAGTGAAAAATATAGTTAATTTTTGGCAAAATAACCATCTTAATGATAGCTATTTTTCCAGAAAAAAACAATTTCTGGTCTCTCCAGGATTTTATAGTTTCTTCACACTTGTCAAATAACTTTCTGGAATTAATAGAGGTCATCCGCGTTGTATTTTTACAAAAAGTGATTCCTAAGTGGTTCCATTTAAAAGGGTATCTAAGCTTGTGTTTTTCTGTTTTATTAGTAATATTAATTGTCAAGGTTTCTGACTTTATAGAATTTATGTTCTCTCTCTCCCAGCCTGATGCCACTTATACTTGTTGTTTTTCTAATTGCTTCCACAAATGGTTCTATTAATAGGGCAGACAGGATGGGAGAGACAGGACACCCTTGGCTTGTACGGTTACGAATATCAAATCCCTGAGAATTGAAGTTGATTCCTGTTACTGAGGCCGATGGTCCAGAGTATAAAGCCCCTATGGCGTGTGAGGCAAATTTGCCAAGGCCTATTTCCAACAATGCCAGTTTCATGTACTCCTACTCTACCCTGTTGAACACTTTCTCTGCATCTAATGACATGAATAGCGTGGAAGAACACAGATTTTTGGCTATATCTATTAAATTCAGCAATGATCTGACATTGTCAGAACCCAATCTTCCAGGCATAAAGCCGGTTTGGTCTATTGTTATTAAGTTGTCAGCTATTTTACTTAACCTTGTGGATATGATTTTAGAATATAATTTTAAATCGACATTCATCAGTGAGATTGGCCTATAGTTAGCACATATATATAAATCTTGATTTTTTTTTTATTTTTAGGGTTAACAATAATTGTAGCTTTTAACATCTCATCTGGGATTATTCCCACCTCTTTAATTTCGTTGAATACGTTTTTTAAGTATGGGGTCAAGAGGGAACTGCATTGTTTATAAAATAGGTTGCTAAACAGTCTGGACCTGGAGAGGTGTACGGTTTTAGTTTTTTGATGACATTACTGACTTCGATGTTCTGAGATTGGTTTGTTCAACATTTCTAATTCAGAAGAAGATAACTTTGATAGTTTATACGTCTCTAAGAAATGTTTGATATCCTCTACTGGGGGACTTTTAAAACTAGTGTCTTGTGCCAAGTTGTATAGTTTTTTATAGTGTGAGGTGAAAACTTCGGCAATTTCGTTAGGTTTAGTAACCCATTTTTCATCATAATTTATGCCTTTGATTCTCATATTTTGTTTTTTATTTTTAATTTTGTTTGCCAGTATTTTACTTGTTTTTTTTTTTCAAACTGATAACATTTTTGTTGTAGACGCCATAAGGCTTTTACTGAGAGCATTTGGTTGATTTTATTGATTTGTTTTTGTAAGTTTTTAATTTCCAAAGAAATTGCATTAGTTGGATTTATTTTGTTCCTTTTTTCCAAATTATATAATTGTATTAATAGCTTGCGGAGTGAGATACCCCTTTGTTTTATTGAATCAGATTTCATTTTTATCAATATTCCTCTGGTGTATGCCTTCTGACTTGTCCACAACATACTTTTAGAAGATACTGAATTGCTGTTAAAGTAAACAAATTCTTTAATTTGAGATTTTTATTCTTATTGTCCATAGTTAATGAATCGTCTAGTTTCCATGAAGGTCTTGGCATTTTCTCAGATTCTAATTTGATCGTGATGGAAACATATGCATGATCAGATAAAGTAATAGGAGCTATCTCGGCCTATCACATATATAGTTGTGAGCGTACGAGTCATTGCTCACGCTTGCGGGCTCGCGTAGCGAGCCCGCAAGAACTGCGTCCCTCGCGAAGCGAGGGACGCAGTTCGCCGCAAATGCGGGTCCTCGCGAAGCGAGGGCCCGCATTTGCGGTTGTCGAGGCTCAACGTCGGCTGTGTTAACACACACATACACACACACGACTTTTTTAACAGAATAAACCCAACCGCCCAGCCAACAAAAACCCAAGTCGTTGCTCACGCTTGCGGGCTCGCGTAGCGAGCCCGCAAGAAACTGCGTCCCTCGCGAAGCGAGGGACGCAGTTCGCCGCAAATGCGGGTCCTCGCGAAGCGAGGGCCCGCATTTGCGGTTGTGGAGGCTCAACGTCGGCTGTGTTAACACACACATACACACACACGACTTTTTTAACAGAATAAACCCAACCGCCCAGCCAACAAAAACCCAACAACGTCCCCGCAAATGCGGATCCTCGCGAAGCGAGGGTCCGCATTTGCGGTGGTGGGAGCATCCCAACATCGGCTGTGTTAACACACACATACACACACAAAAAAAAAATCAAAGTCGCCTCACACCCGCTTACACCCAGACACACAGACGCAAGACTTAACAAAAAAACAGTAAAAAAGGCCCCTCACACGCTCTTAACACAGAAACAAATACACTGCGTCGTACACGTAAAAGCTAACTGCGTATATCGCAACAAAATACGGCCGCATCGGAAAAAAATACGGCCGCGAAAGACCCATTCCAACCGCCGCGCATCAAAACATCACAAACACAAGAAATAAACACAACGAACACATAAAAAGCTTACTTACAGCACGGGGGGGCATCCGGCACCTCCAAAAGTTCATTTACACGTCCATTTAAGTGAAAACAAACAGTTTAAACGACCGAAAATCGGCTAAGCGAGAGAAAAAATGGCCGCCGAACAAAACGAAAACGAGGCTCCAGACGTAACAAAACTACACTTACTCGCAACAAAATACGGCCGCATCGGAAAAAAATACGGCCGCGAAAGACCCATTCCAACCGCCGCGCATCAAAACATCACAAACACAAGAAATAAACACAACAAACACATAAAAAGCTTACTTACAGCACGGGGGGGCATCCGGCACCTCCAAAAGTTCATTTACACGTCCATTTAAGTGAAAACAAACAGTTTAAACGACCGAAAATCGGCTAAGCGAGAGAAAAAATGGCCGCCGAACAAAACGAAAACGAGGCTCCAGACGTAACTACACTACACTTACTCGCAATAATGAAACACATACTATGCGGAACGGATCACACTCATATTAAACACCATTTTAAACACTACTACGCACAAAATGGCGGATGGAACGCAAATTGTAAGCTGGAACGCAAATAGCGCATGCGTATTACGTTCTAACGGTCTAACTTTCCAGAATGTTCTACAAGTTTATAAATACTGTCTATTTGACAGAGAAAAATACATTTCTCCTCAGGTGATGAACAGAGTGACTTCAGACATAACTGCTGCTCAAACTTGAGAAGATAATTCTTTCCTAATTTACTACTTTACATTGTGCAAATTACAACTGAGAGGTAAGCTATAATATATTACTTATTTTCAAGACAGGACATCAAAAAAAAAAAATTAAAGAAGACAAAGAGGTTTATGTATACTGACATGTGACACGCACATATATGCGTATAATGTATATTGACAAGTGACACGCACATTTATGCGTATAATGTATACTGACAAGTGACACGCACATATATGCGTATAATGTATACTGACATGTGACACGCACATTTATGCGTATAATGTATACTGACAAGTGACACGCACATTTAGGCGTATAATGTATACTGACAAGTGACACGCACATCTATGTGTATAATGTATAGTGACAAGTGATACGCACATTTATGCGTATAATGTATACTGACAAGTGACACGCACATTTATGCGTATAATGTATAGTGACATGTCACATGCACATTTATGTGTATTGCCCCTGCAACAAACTAATTAAACAACTACATTTAAATTACATTACAAAAAAATAAGTTGGGACTATTAAAATACTATTAAAATATGAGTCATGTATACTGATATGTGACACGCACATATATGTGTATCATCTATAGTCACATGTCACACACACATTTATGTATGTTGGCCAAAAATAAAAATAAGGTTAATTTAACAATTAAAATATGATTCATGTATACTGATATGTCACACGCACACAAAAAAATTACTTTCAACTATGGAAATGTGCTTCATGTATGTGACATATGTGTGTAGCACCCACCAAAAAATAATGTTAATTCAAATTAATTACAGAAGTATAATTCAATGAAATTAATTTACTGCAATTCAATAGATCACCTAAAACTCAATCTTTCTACTTTTTTAAATATTCAAACAGACTCTGCATCAACAGCGTCTTTCAACAATTTGCACCGTACACTGTGAAGCACAATCCCTTTTAAAGAACAGCAACAAAGAACAAGAGGTAAGATACAAAAATACTTTAAATGCTGAAAAGGCCATGGTTTGTTAAATACAAATAAAAAATTCTATAATTCACTATTTCACTTTATTTTTCAAACAGACACTACAAGAAGACCGGCGGATTAAGATTGGCAGGAGGGGACCCTCTGTCATTCCACACTTCAATCAAGGTAAAGTATTTAAGTATAAAAAAGAACCGAACCATGAGCCTTATTCAATTGTGAGTTGGCTAATTGAATAGGGCTTTATATAAGCACATAATAGGTCTTCACTAACTAAAAACTTCTGTCAAAAAATATTTTATGTGCTTATATAGAGCCCTATTCAATTGGTCAAAACGCAATTGATTCAGGACCTAAATATGTTTAATGGCCGAGGGCCTCATTCAAATGTGATTGTTTAACAATGTATAACCATTAGAAAAAACACTACATAAGTATAACAAAAGTGGTGCCCATCAAACAGGATTTACATTTACATTCTTATTTTAATGTTTAACAATCTATAAGCCTTAGAAAGAAGCCTAAATAAGCATACCAACATTGGTGCCCACCAAACAGGATTGTATGAAAACTCACACAAACACATAACAAACTACATTTACATTCTTATTTTATGTTTAACAACCTATTAGCATTACAAAACTACATTAAAAAGGATACCAACAGTGGTGCGCATCAAACAGGATTGTATGAAAACTCACACAAACACATAGCAAACTACATTTAGATTCTTATTTAATGTTTAACAACCTATAAGCCTTAGAAAGAAGCCTAAATAAGCATACCAACATTGGTGCCCACCAAACAGGATTGTATGAAAACTCACACAAACACATAGCAAACTACATTTAGATGTTTATTTAATGTTTAACAACCTATAAGCCTTAGAAAGAAGCATAAATAAGCATACCAACATTGGTGCCCACCAAACAGGATTGTATGAAAACTCACACAAACACATAGCAAACTACATTTAGATTCTTATTTTATGTTTAACAACCTATTAGCATTACAAAACTACATTAATAAGCATACCAACAGTGGTGCGCATCAAACAGGATTGTATGAAAACTCACACAAACACATAGCAAACTACATTTAGATTCTTATTTAATGTTTAACAACCTATAAGCCTTAGAAAGAAGCCTAAATAAGCATACCAACATTGGTGCGCATCAAACAGGATTGTATGAAAACTCAGACAAACACATAGCAAACTACATTTACATTCTTATTTAATGTTTAACAACCTATAAGCCTTAGAAAGAAGCCTAAATAAGCATACCAACATTGGTGCCCACCAAACAGGATTGTATGAAAACTCACACAAACACATAGCAAACTACATTTTGATTCTTATTTTATGTTTAACAACCTATTAGCATTACAAAACAACATTAATAAGCATACCATCAGCGGTGCGCATCAAACAGGATTGTATGAAAACTCACACAAACACATAGCAAACTACTTTTACATTCTTATTTTATGTTTAACAACCTATAAGCCTTAGAAAGAAGCCTAAATAAGCATACCAACAGTGGTGCGCACCAAACAGGATTGTATGAAAACTCACACAAACACATAGCAAACTACATTTAGATTCTTATTTAATGTTTAACAACCTATAAGCC
Organism: Discoglossus pictus; assembly: GCA_027410445.1. Lineage (NCBI taxonomy): Eukaryota > Metazoa > Chordata > Amphibia > Anura > Alytidae > Discoglossus > Discoglossus pictus. The sequence goes on from CM050167.1 coordinate 324,443,529, forward strand.
TTAGAAAGAAGCCTAAATAAGCATACCAACATTGGTGCCCAACAAACAGGATTGTATGAAAACTCACACAAACACATAGCAAACTACATTTAGATTCTTATTTAATGTTTAACAACCTATAAGCCTTAGAAAGAAGCCTAAATAAGCATACCAACATTGGTGCCCACCAAACAGGATTGTATGAAAACTCACACAAACACATAGCAAACTACATTTAGATGTTTATTTAATGTTTAACAACCTATAAGCCTTAGAAAGAAGCATAAATAAGCATACCAACATTGGTGCCCACCAAACAGGATTGTATGAAAACTCACACAAACACATAGCAAACTACATTTAGATTCTTATTTAATGTTTAACAACCTATAAGCCTTAGAAAGAAGCCTAAATAAGCATACCAACATTGGTGCCCACCAAACAGGATTGTATGAAAACTCAGACAAACACATAGCAAACTACATTTACATTCTTATTTAATGTTTAACAACCTATAAGCCTTAGAAAGAAGCCTAAATAAGCATACCAACATTGGTGCCCACCAAACAGGATTGTATGAAAACTCACACAAACACATAGCAAACTACATTTTGATTCTTATTTAATGTTTAACAACCTATAAGCCTTAGAAAGAAGCCTAAATAAGCATACCAACATTGGTGCCCAACAAACAGGATTGTATGAAAACTCACACAAACACATAGCAAACTACATTTAGATTCTTATTTAATGTTTAACAACCTATAAGCCTTACAAAGAAGCCTAAATAAGCATACCAACAGTGGTGCGCACCAAACAGGATTGTATGAAAACTCACACAAACACATAGCAAACTACTTTTACATTCTTATTTTATGTTTAACAACCTATAAGCCTTAGAAAGAAGCCTAAATAAGCATACCAACAGTGGTGCGCACCAAACAGGATTGTATGAAAACTCACACAAACACATACCAAAGTACATTTAGATACTTATTTTATGTTTAACAATCTATAAGCCTTAGAAAAAGGCCTAAATAAGCATACCAAAAGTGGTGGACACCAAACGGGATTCTAGAAAAACAAAGAAATAATGTCATTTTTTACTTCATACAAATACATTAAAATAATATTACATTTTCATTTTTATTTCATATCAGATACTGCGTCAAGAACATCGGACCAGGAGTTTCAACTGAGGACCACACCAGCGGACGAGGACTTTCAACAGAGGACCAGACCATTGGACGAGGACTTTCAACAGAGGACTACACCATCGGACGAGGACTTTCAACAGAGGACCAGACGATTGGACGAGGACTTTCAACACAGGACCAGACCATCAGACGAAGGCTTTCAACACAGGACGAACAAAGATTCTGCTTCAAATCAAACTTCAACCAAGGTACAGTATAACAAGTAAAAAAAGAGAAAAATTAATTAATATTCTTCTTTAATGTTTAACCACCTATAAGCCTTAGAAAATAGCCTACAGAAGCATACCAAAATTGTGGCGCACCAAAAAGGATTGTAGAAAAACACAGAAATAATGCCATTTTTTCATTCATACAAAGACATTCAAATAACATAACATTTTCATTTTTATTTTATAACAGATACTGCGTCAAGAACATCGGAACAGGAGTTGGAACTGAGGACCACACCGGAGGACGAGGACTTTCAACAGAGGACTACACCATCGGACGAGGACTTTCAACACAGGACCAGACCATCGGACGAAGGCTTTCAACACAGGACCAACAAAGAATTTTGCTTGAAATCAAACTTCAACCAAGGTACAGTATAAAAAGTAATATCTATCATCTATCTCTTATTTGTCTTTTAGGGCCAATAATCTTTAACAATAAATACAAACTTCAATGTAAACTTAAAAAATAAATTGGCATAGTCCAAAAAAGTCTAAAAACACAGAATCTATATAATTTGTCATTGTAACATTCCAGTCCTAAACCCTAATTTAATTGCCATTTGACAAATTGAATAGTGCTGTAAATAAGGACATAACATCTTTTTTAAAATACCTTTTTAGTTACTGAAACACTTGCTTTTGGATACATGTTTAATAAATAAAAATGTCTTTAAATAATTATCTCATGCCCTTATTTAGACTTTTATTCAATTGAACGCATTGAAATTGATTAACTATAAAATGTTAACACACTATTGATAACTATATGTCATGAAAAACAACTTAACATCTCAAAATAAACTAATGGTACATTATTTTATTTTAACAGATTAACATGGCTGATAATGAGAGTAAACAAGAAAAGAAAAGACGCCAAGCTAGAGAACGACGACAGAGAGCAGACAGCCAGCAGACACCGGAGAAGAAGGAAATTCGACGAGAAAAAGAACGCAAAAGAATTGCAAGCAAAAGACTGTCACTTGCAGAAATTAAAGATATGTCAAAAAAAACTACAAAGAAAATAAAGCATTTACAACCTGTTGCTCAAACATCAGATGACATTTTGCCAGAAAAAAGACAAGAGATACCAAAAAAAGCAACAAAGAAAACAAAGCATTTAGAACTGTTTCATGAAACATTAGATGACATTTTACCTCAAACAATACAACATATACCAAGAAAAGCAACGAAAAAAACAAAACATTTAGAACCTGTTGTTGAAACATTATATGACATTTCACCTGATGAATATGAAAGGCAAAATCCTATATGCTTTGCAAATTGTCCTCTACTCAAGTCTTTAGCAGTAGAGGTTCATAGTTGTGGGGACATGACTACTCAATGTCAGTTTTGTGAGGCTTATTATTTTAAACAGGAGAGACCCAGAGATGGACAATTTATTAGTTGTTGTCAAAAAGGCAAGTTCAAACTTCCAGAAAGGAAAGAATTTCCAATTTATTTACAAAATATTATGACTGAACCTACTTTTCCAAACTACAAAAATTTTAAGACAAACATAAGATCCTACAATAGTGCCATATCCTTTGCATCCATGGGGGCAACATTAGCTGCTAATGTACCAGGACATGGTCCTTACTGTTTTAAAGTCCAAGGACAAATTTATCATCGCACTTCCCATTTACATCCAGAGGAAGGAAATAAAAGAAAATTCGCTCAACTATATGTCCTAGATACAATGGAAGCTGTTGACCAACGTATGCAGATGGAAGAAAATAAAAAATGCTTACCCACTGTTTTCATAGAGCTAAATAACATTATGGACAACAATCCCTACAGTAAAGCTTATAAAAAATTGGCAGAAGTAGAAAATGAACAACTACTTCATTCACAAACACATCAATTACCAATGCCGAAGGTTAATATGGTGCTTAAAAGAGACAGACATACTGATAAACGTCGTTATAACTTGCCAACAACAAATGAGGTTGCAATGGTGTTTCACAATGATGAAGGAGAACCACCATTTCAAAGAGACATACGAATATATCCTAGAAATGAGGACCAACCGTTTATTAATATGAGTATCTTAAGTCCAAATTTAGATCCAATGACATATCCCATCTTTTTCCCACACGGAGAAGCAGGTTGGCAACCGAAATTAACTCTTCCCAGTTACCCAAATGCTAAAGCCAGAATCCGAAATAATGTTTCTATGCTTGAATTTAAAGTAGCTCAAATTGCCATTCGCAATGTATTTAATCCAATTTTATGTGGTGGGAAACTAACACAACAATGGATTATTGATTCATATTTGCAAGTTGAGGCAAATAATTTAAACTTTATCAAATATCAACAAGATAAACTCCGTGTAGAACAATATTCTGGACTCATGGACTATGTTGCTGACGTGGCTACAAGCAGAGACATGACAGCTGGCAAAGCCATCATTTTACCATCTTCCTTTCAAGGATCTCCTCGGAATATGAGAGAAAGATACAATGATGCTATGGCTATTGTGACAAAATTTGGCAAACCCGATTTATTTGTGACATTTACATGTAATCCACAATGGCCAGAAATTACACTAAATCTACTTCTTGGACAAACTGCTTCAGATCGACCAGATTTAGTAGCCAGAGTTTTTAAGATTAAATTAAATGAATTAATACGTGACTTCACTATAAATCAGTTATTTGGCAAATGTCTTGCTTATGTATATACCATTGAATTTCAAAAAAGAGGCCTTCCACATGCACATCTTCTAATAATACTTCAAGAAAAAGATAAATTAGATACTTCAGACAAAGTGGATGCAGTCATTGTTGCTGAACTACCAGATCCAGAACTATATGGTAGACTATATGAGATTGTTACTCATCGCATGATTCATGGACCCTGTGGTGACCTTAATCCACAATCACCATGTATGGAAAATAATAAATGTTCCAAAGAATTTCCCAAAGATTATAGAGACAAAACCTATGCCAATTGTGATGGATATCCACTTTATAAAAGAAGAGAAGGAGATAGTGCCATTATTCGTGGGAAAAAAGTGGACAATAGATATGTAGTACCCTACAATCCACATTTACTCATGAAGTACAACGCCCACATCAACGTAGAAGCCTGCACAAATCAATTAAATATGTCTATAAATATATTTACAAAGGTTACGATGCAGCTACTGTAGTCGTCAAAAGTGCAGACAACCCTGAAAGTAGTGAGTTAGTACATGATGAACTTGCATCTCATGTAGATGCTCGCTATGTCAGTGCGCCAGAAGCTATGTGGCGGCTTTTAAAATTTGAAATGCATGATAGATCACATGCAGTATATAGGTTAGCAGTACATTTGCCACAACGACATTTAGTCTATTTCCATGCTGGAAATGAAATGAATGCATTGGCCCAAAGTGAAGATCGTCACACTACACTAACTGCATGGTTTGCATTAAATTCCACTGATGCTGAAGCAACACAATACTTATATATTGAAATTCCATATCACTATGTTTTTGTGAATGGATTATGGAGACCAAGAAAAACCAGAGGCAATAAAATTATTCCAAGAATTTACACAGTCAGTCCAAGAGATGTTGAACGTTTTTGCTTACGGATATTACTTTTAAATGTTCCTGGAGCACAAAGTTTTGAACACTTAAGAACTGTTAATGACATTGTATATGAATCCTTCCATTTAGCTGCAAGACATAGAAACTTACTCGCTGATGATACAGAGTGGGAAAGATGTTTAGAAGAAGCAGCACAATGTCAAATGCCACGACAGATGAGAGAACAATTTGCTTTTATTTGTATCTTCTCAAATGCTCCAAATGCATTAGCTTTGTGGGAGACTTTTAAAAGTAATATGGCTGAAGACTTTATGCGACGATACAATGAACCCATTGCACACTTAAAAGCGTTAATGGAAATCCAAGAAGTCTTTTTAACTCATGGATTAAGTTGTGCAAGTTTTAATTTGCCTGATCCAGGTCTTATAGATGACATTAACTTTGAAGACTATGACATTCAACTACAAGCAGAAAGAACAGAAGAAAGACTTGCAACTTTAAATACACTACAATTGCAAGCATTTCATGCCATTAAAAATGCTATAGATGATGACATGGTGACAGAGCGTTATTTCTATCTTGATGGACCTGGCGGATCAGGAAAAACATATTTGTACAATTTATTAATGAGTTCAGTACGAGCACAAGGAAAAATAGCAATGGCGTTTGCCACTACTGGAATTGCTGCACTTTTATTAGAAGGTGGAAGAACTGTTCATAGTGGATTTAAACTGCCAGTGCCTATTTTAGAAAATTCTGTGTCAGATATTCGCATGACATCCTTACAAGCAAAGAAATTGAAGAAATGTAAATTAATTATAATAGATGAGGCCACAATGATGTCATGCTATGCCCTCCAATGTATTGACCGTTTGCTTCGTGAAGTCATGGATAATATTTTTCCATTTGGTGGAAAGGTAATGTTGTTGGGTGGCGATTTTAGACAAACATTACCTGTTGTTGTACATGGAAATCGAACTGACATTATCGAAACATGTATAAAGTCAAGTACAGTATGGAAACATTTTACCCATCTTCAACTGCAACAAAATATGAGATCAGAAGGCCAAACTGATTTCAATGATTGGCTTATTAAAATTGGAGAAGGCAGAACAGAAAAAATACTAAATTTACCTGACGACACTGTAGAGATCCCACCTCATATGATTTGTCAACAAGATATTATATCGGCTATATTTGAAGGGAGCATAAATAACGAAGAATATTCTGAGCTTGCCAACCAAGTCATACTGACGTGTAAAAATAAAGATGCATTAATCCTCAATAATAAAATCTTAAAAAAAATTTATGCACCACAAAGAAATTATCACAGTGCTGATTCTGTACTTGCTGATGACAATGAAAGTCAGGCTAACTTTTCCACTGAATTCATAAACTCTTTAACTCCTTCTGGAATGCCACCACATATTTTGCAGCTAAAGAAAGGTGCAATTATCATGTTACTGCGAAATATGAATCCCAAAAAAGGCCTATGCAATGGCACAAGATTAATTGTTCAACAATTAAAGGACCATTTTATAGATGCTGAAATTTTAACTGGGACCCATAGAGGAGAGAGAGTTTTCATACCAAGAATAGATTTAGCACCAAGTGAAAGTAGTCTCCCTTTTATACTTCAAAGAAGACAATTTCCCATTATTATGGCATTTGCCATGACCATTAATAAATCACAAGGTCAAACTTTCAAATCTGTGGGTATTTTCTTGGAAGAACCAGTTTTTGCACATGGTCAATTGTACGTTGCGTTGTCAAGGTGCAAAAATCCACAGGCAATTAAAGTTTACATTGAAAACAATGAAAGTCAAGGTGATTTATTAGAAGATGGACGTATTTTTACTAAAAACATTGTCTACTATGAAGTACTATAACTTTGAAGGATACTAATTAAAGGTGCCAAGATTTTTTAAAAGCATTGCAAAATACATAACAATTGGTTGTTTAATTCAGTCATAATTAATGGAAGTCATGTTTATGAATGATTCGCCTCACAAAATACTTGCCTTGCATTGTTAGTAAAAATTATGTTAAAATGTTAAGTCACTATGTTAATGTTTCTAATGTTACAAGTTTAAAAAATATATTTTGAAGTTATTTCATTCAACATATTACAAAGTGGATGTTAAGAGGTCAAGCACCTTTTAAGTCACAATGTAAATATTGTCTGTTATCTTAAGATTACTACCTACATTAATGTTTATCGCCAATTTATGTGCTCAGTAATAAATTAGTTTAATTACGTACGTTTTAAGAAGAGTTTGACTGTATGCCTTCCTCTACATTCAATGTATATTCAAGTTAACAATTATTGTGATAGAAATTGAATTTTAATACTGATTAATTTAAATGTCAATTGTTTTTACATTCAAATGTTAATACTTTTAATAAAAAATTACTTTACAAAATGTATTCACTATGTTCCTGTTTATAATGTTCAAAATTATACCAATGTTTTGTCAACTTCTAAACTTACATAAAAAATAAAGTTCAAGTTTAAAAATATATACTTTGATGGTTATTGCTTACATATATTTTAAACTTCATGTTAAAATTTGCAACGTTTAAAAAAGGCTTTTTACTTTTGGCTTTCCTATTCATTCAATGTATATTCAAGTTAACAATTCTTCAGATACTAATTACATTTTAAAAAACCATTACATCAACATTTTACAAAAATACACGTTCATTTTAAAATACTTACAAGTGTCAAAAATATATGTTAATAACTAAACAACTTGACAAACATATACATAACATTGCCGTCATTTTTTGACGGGCAAGTCGCTAGTGATATTATATACATGGTGGATCTATCCACCAAAAACAATCTATCCTAGAGTACATCTTGTGGACTGGGGAAAAGAATGAATGATCGGCCTGGGTGGGATGCAAGATCCTCCAGGCGTCATACAGTTTGTTTTTATTAATCAGTTTGGAAAATAAATCAAATTGTTTCTGAATGTTGATCTGTTTTTTTGTTTGTTTTTGTGTTTTTCTGTCTAATTCTGGGCTAATTGTTAAATTAAAGTTTCCCCCAATAATTAGTGATCCATGTTGAATTTTTTAAATTTTATTCATCATTTTTTTTTTAAGAAGTGGGGTTGTTTTTCATTTGGTGAATAGAGATTTAGTAGTGTGATTTTCTGATTGTTTATTTCTCCAGTCCACAGAATGTATCTGCCATAAGGATCTGATTCTATTAGTTCTTTAATTTTAAGTTTCTTACTGAATAGCATTGCTACTCCTCTAGAATTTTTTCTAAATGTGGAATTATATCTCAAATTAAAATCCATTTGACCAAATTAAGGTAGTTTGTTTTTGTCCCAGTGTGTTTCCTGGAGAAACAGGATATCTACTTTCTGTTGTTTCATTAGTCTTAATACAAAATGCCTTTTACTGGGAGAATTTAAACCTTTTACGTTAAAGGTTATACGTTTTATTGACATGTACTTTCTTGTTTCAAAATACAAGGCAGGATTCTCTTAAAATTTGTCTGACCCAAATAATGTTTAAACTATAATGTTTAAACATATTATGTAGAAAGGTACTTTTAAGTTTAAAAAATATAAAAATTAGGTCTTGGTTAAATGCATTAGTTAGGACATAGCACATCCCAGCTTGCAAATGATTCATACTAACATTTATACTTGTGCATACATAGCTTAACAAAAACTTTTGCTAGGCTATACGTCGATGTAGAGAAGTGTGGGGCCGAATTTATTCGGAGAGCATAGAAGAGTGAGTGCTAACTAAGAGGGAAAGTCTTTTATTTTTCCTCAAAATTGTCTAGTCTATCCATTTTCATTTTTGTAAGTAATGAGTGAGTGAATGAATCTCTGTGATTTTTTATGTGTATCGAAACCAAAAGATTGTGCGTAAGCTAAGAAAGTCAGACCTTCTAACACTAATTTATACATACACAAATTTACCATTCTCCTGCACTTCAAGTAAGACAGTCTAATAGTTCCTCTTCCTTTTGTTACTATAGTTCAGTAGTATTTATTGTTTTCACTATTATTAGATATTATAAACTATTTTTTAATGTATACTACGTACCCTTCACAAGATTCAATGCAAAGATGGGTAGCTTCAAGTTCCCCTAAAAAGTAGCAGGGGAAATCCAAAGCAAATAGCAAAGAGTGGATCATATACTGTAATCTAGAAAATATAAGTCTTGCTTGTTTTCCTGGAAATGTTTGCTTTTTTCTAAGCACTTTGGTTATGTGATATTTGTGTTTTTGTTGTGCACTGCTACCGTATTCCAGCATCTCTGCTTCATATGCTTTTACTCCATTGTGTTTTGTTACTATAATAATCCTATACCATTTTGCTTCATTTTCAACACTATGCAGCTGTCAATATTGAATCTATCGTTATTAATGTGTATATTTATCATTTATGATCTTTCATTTTACACTTACCATTCATTGCTTTTTATTTATATTGTGACTTAACTACATAATAAAACTCTTTATGTGAATCTGTTTCCTAGGTGCATCAATCTATTCCATTCATATATCATATAGTCCTATTTAGTCTGGAGAAGGGTATTCAAAGGAAACGTAAACCTTCATAATGTATACCCCACTTATCTGCTTGCACTTTTCTGAAATGTATTTAAAATTTATACTGCATATTTCTCTTAGTTTAATATAAGTAAATAATAATGGACATGCTTTCAGTAAGAATAATTTAATATTTACTGTATATCAAAATAATAATTGAATTGAATAGTTAGTATCTCTCAAAGCAAATTTATTATAAAACCCGTAGCTATCCAATAAAGAATATGAAAATGTATTGTACATCTTGTGAAACACCAATCCCTGCTGTGTATCACCCACCTGAAGATAATCGTAAAACATTTCTGGCTTTGACCTGAACAAGATACCCAACAGAACAAATGTCAAATAAAGGGAACCCCTTAAATGGCCAGTTAATTCAGCATAACTTGAAGCACACCACTGTAATGTACTCCTGAAAACATGTTAAAATACTTTTAGAATTTTTGAAATACATGCATTTTTCACAGAACAAAAATCATAAATGAAGTTCAATTTACATGAGAATTAGGCAAGTACCCAGACAGAGTCACAGCAAGAGCTGTGTGCAGAGATCAGAAAGAGGATTAACCATTCCCAACATTCATCTGTGCAGGGAAATGAATGCTGGAAACTCTCAAATATGTTAATTGTGGGTTAACTGATGGCTGATTAAATTCCTAAAAGCCAAGAAAAACCATAATTCTTTCTGTTCACGGGAGTTTGGAACGACAGTTGTCGGCAGATGCTGTAAATCATGGAGCAGTCAGCAGTGTGTTTGTAAACAGACCTAAGACTGCAAATTTTAAACATAGAATCTTGTGGTCTTTCACACAATGAAGAGCACTTATAGTGAGGTAAATGGCCCTTTAAAGATCAGACTTTCCCTACTAAATCAGACCTGAATAATCAGTCACCGAGCTGTTATAATGTATACACATATGCTAAAACAGATAAAAAGTCTGGTTTGTTGTTATCTGAGATGGCGCATCTGCTAATAACATGGGTGTGTTTCTGACTATATGCCCATAGGCACAGGCCTAGCGCAATGCATTTTCAGGAGGCAGCCAGCTGCCCTATAGTGCCATAGAATGGTGTCTGCAAAATGCACACAAATATCTGTAATATTATTATTCTTTATTTGTAACACACCAACATGTTCCATAGGACTATTCAGGGTTTATATACAAAGTCAAATACAACATTAAACACATGGCAAAAATGGAGGGCCTACATCCCCTACTCCCCTGACAAAAATGAGGGCCCATCCTACGCTGTCAAGTTCCTTGGCATCATTCTGGATACTGACAAGATGGAAGCCAGACTCCCTCTTTACAGATTAGACAGACTTAATCAATTTATTTCCTCATTCACCATATCCAATCGTTCAACACCCAAGGATCTCCAAATCCCCCTAGGTCACCTCAACTACGCTTCCAAAATTCTGCCCCAATGCAGACCATTCCTTAGCAACCTTCTAGCCAACCTCACCAATCCAGAATCAAATGACAAATCCATTCCCATCAGCAATTCCTCCTTGACATAATTCCTCTCCTAATGGAATGGGAAGTCGTTCTTCTTATCCAACATCTCCACTGACTCCCCACTCCTCCTAATATATGCATCTCACTTCAAACTCTTATTCGGGTCCAAAATAGTCATCTCCAACTGGCCACCCAACTTATCTCCTTCTACAAAATCCATATATTCCGACTGGACTGCCGCTCTCACCTGGTGTTCCCACTGGCACCACAGCTCCGTCCAGCTGTCACGACCAACACCCTCACATTCTACATCCTATTCAAATCCACTTCTAACCCTTCTACGATGTCCCTTCTTAGGAACTGGCCCTGTGCTCCATGACCCACAACTTCATCATTCGCCCTCTTTTGCAGGACTCTCTACCGACAATCCCGGACTTCTCCCCTCAGGATCCTAACTCCATCCCTGAGAATTTCATCATCGGTCAACCCCCCTCCTTGAGTCCCAATGCCCCTCTGGACCACTTGCTACTCCGAGCTCGTCAAGTTAAGACCAAAGGTCTAGCTCCAAAAACCGAAAAGACTTACGACAGAGCATGGAACCTCTTTACCCATTTCCCCTCCATTTACAGCCTGTCCAACCCATGCTCCTTGATCCCCTTTTTGGCCTTTACCGCCCATTGTAACAACTTACATCTTCACCCATCTACAATAATAACCTCTCAAAGGAGTCTAATTCCATCTCACCCAATCTCACTTCCTCCATCATACTCTCCTATCCTCACCCCCAGTTAAACTTTTCCTTAAAGGCCTCCCTAGAACCTCCAAACCTATCAAATCCTCACTTCTCCCTATCGATAGCCAACTTTTCAAACAGATTATCACCAACCTCTCTGAAAACCCATTCAGTAATGACATATCCCTTACCATCTCAGCCGCCACTAAAATGGCCTTCTTTGGATTTCTACGTCCAAGTGAATTCACCACATCCCAATCTCAACCAGTATACTTCACTAAACAGGACATCTCATTCAATAAAGACACATGTCAAATCTCCTTATCATCCACTAAAACCAGCCGCACTCCAGTAACCATAACCTACTATCCTACTTCAGACTTATGGTGCCCAGTCACCACTCTTCACCATCTCCATTTAGCATTACACCACAAACCAAGCTTCCACCCATTACTAAGCATCTCTAGCCAACCACTATCCACACCTATATTCATCCACTACATTAGACTAGTCCTCGCCCATCTAGGCCACAATCAATTTAACTACTCGGGCCACTACTTCAGAATAAGAGCAGCCTCATCAGCTTCACGGCACCCCAACCTTTGCACGCTTCAGTACAGGGCGCCGAGAACTTCGCCCTGATGATGTTCTGCACTCCAGCCTGCATCCCATCTGCCACAGAGGCTTCTCATGCACGAGCATCCCATTTCATATTTACTGGACCTGCTTGGCAAGGTAAGGGCCTGGCAGTGTGCCCTATGGGCCAGGCATTGTTTCATGTGTCACTAGGAGCATGTTGCATTGCATGTTTATCACACATGCAAGTAATGACAGTGACATGTAGTGATAAATATTACATACAATATGCTCCTAGTGACACATGCCAGTCCCACATGGCACACTGTCAGTCCCTTACCTTGGCAGCCTCCAGCAAGCAGGTCCAGTAGATATGAGATGAGGGCGCACACTTGAGAAGCCTCTGTAGCAGATGGAATTCAGGCTGTAGCGCAGAGCATCATCAAAGCGCAGTTCTCGGTGCCCTGATGAGGTGCTCTATTCTCAAGCGTGCGAAGGACATGCCACCCATTAGATTAGTCCTCGCCTATCTAGGTCACAACCCATTTGACTACTCGGGCCACTCGTTCAGAAACAGAGCAGCCTCATCAGCTTCATGCAATCAAACACCAGTCCATATTACAAAAACCCTAGGACGGTTGAAAAACAACTGCAATTCCAGGTACATACCCGACCCAAAATCAGAGCTAAGAGAAGCTTTCAATTGCCTCATCCAATAATGTCTAACCAATTATTGGCCCTCTTTTCAGGCCAAGATGACGTAGATTTGGCCACACACTAGCTAACAGAGGAGAGGGTCCCAACTACAAATAATCAGGTGAAGACCTGAAATTGTGGGAGGGTCCTTCTCCCCACACCATCTATATAAACCCCACCCAAGCACACCTCAAGTCAACCCACCCATCTCTCCCCTGTTTCACAACACTCCTTACTATCCCTTGGCTCTCAGGCCAAGATGATGTAGGTTTGGTAACACACCAGCTACCAGGGGAGAGGTTCCCAACTACAAATACAGGGAGTGCAGAATTATTAGGCAAATTAGTATTTTGACCACATCATCCTCTTTATGCATGTTGTCTTACTCCAAGCTGTATAGGCTCGAAAGCCTACTACCAATTAAGCATATTAGGCGATGTGCATCTCTGTAATGAGAAGGGGTGTGGTCTAATGACATCCACACCCTATATCAGGTGTGCATAATTATTAGGCAACTTCCTTTCCTTTGGCAAAATGGGTCAAAAGAAGGACTTGACAGGCTCGGAAAAGTCAAAAATAGTGAGATATCTTGCAGAGGGATGCAGCACTCTTAAAATTGCAAAACTTCTGAAGCGTAATTATCGAACAATCAAGCGTTTCATTCAAAATAGTCAACAGGGTCGCAAGAAGCGTGTGGAAAAACCAAGGCGCAAAATAACTGCCCATGAACTGAGAAAAGTCAAGCGTGCAGCTGCCACGATGCCACTTGCCACCAGTTTGGCCATATTTCAGAGCTGCAACATCACTGGAGTGCCCAAAAGCACAAGGTGTGCAATACTCAGAGACATGGCCAAGGTAAGAAAGGCTGAAAGACGACCACCACTGAACAAGACACACAAGCTGAAACGTCAAGACTGGGCCAAGAAATATCTCAAGACTGATTTTTCTAAGGTTTTATGGACTGATGAAATGAGAGTGAGTCTTGATGGGCCAGATGGATGGGCCCGTGGCTGGATTGGTAAAGGGCAGAGAGCTCCAGTCCGACTCAGACGCCAGCAAGGTGGAGGTGGAGTACTGGTTTGGGCTGGTATCATCAAAGATGAGCTTGTGGGGCCTTTTCGGGTTGAGGATGGAGTCAAGCTCAACTCCCAGTCCTACTGCAAGTTCCTGGAAGACACCTTCTTCAAGCAGTGGTACAGGAAGAAGTCTGCATCCTTCAAGAAAAACATGATTTTCATGCAGGACAATGCTCCATCACACGCGTCCAAGTACTCCACAGCGTGGCTGGCAAGAAAGGGTATAAAAGAAGAAAATCTAATGACATGGCCTCCTTTTTCACCTGATCTGAACCCCATTGAGAACCTGTGGTCCATCATCAAATGTGAGATTTACAAGGAGGGAAAACAGTACACCTCTCTGAACAGTGTCTGGGAGGCTGTGGTTGCTGCTGCACGCAATGTTGATGGTGAACAGATCAAAACACTGACAGAATCCATGGATGGCAGGCTTTTGAGTGTCCTTGCAAAGAAAGGTGGCTGTATTGGTCACTGATTTGTTTTTGTTTTGTTTTTGAATGTCAGAAATGTATATTTGTGAATGTTGAGATGTTATATTGGTTTCACTGGTAAAAATAAATAATTGAAATGGGTATATATTTGTTTTTTGTTAAGTTGCCTAATAATTATGCACAGTAATAGTCACCTGCACACACAGATATCCCCCTAAAATAGCTAAAACTAAAAACAAACTAAAAACTACTTCCAAAAATATTCAGCTTTGATATTAATGAGTTTTTTGGGTTCATTGAGAACATGGTTGTTGTTCAATAATAAAATTAATCCTCAAAAATACAACTTGCCTAATAATTCTGCACTCCCTGTATATATATATACTAGCGACCTACCCTGTTTCTCTTTCCCCCCTGTGTCTCTTCACCCCACTCTCCCTTGCCTCCGTTCCCCCTCTCTTTTCACCCCCCTCCCTCCCTTATGGCTCATTTCCCCCCTCTCCCTTCCCCCCTTTGTCTCCTTTCCCCCATCTCCCTCCCCTGTGTCTCCTCACCCAACTCTCCCGTGCCTCCTCTCCCCATCTCCCTTCCCCCCTCCCTCCCCTGTGGCTCATTTCCCTCCCCTGTGTCTCCTCCCCCCTCTCTGTCCCCTGTATCTCCCCCCTCCTCTCCCTCCCTTGTGATTCCATTCCCCCTCCTCTCTCTCCCTTGTGACTCCTTTTCCCCCTCCTTTCCCTACCTTGTGTCTCCTTTCCCCCTCCTCTCCCTCCTGTGCGTCTCATTTCCCCTCTCCTTTCCCTCCCTTGTGTCTCATTTCCCCCCTTCTCTCCCTCCCTTGTGTCTCATTAACCCCTCCTATCCCTCCCTCTTGTCTCATTCCCCCTCCTCTCCATCCCTTGTGACTCCTTTCCCAATCCTCTCTCTCCCTTGTGACTCCTTCCCCCTTCTTTCCCTTCCTTGTGTCTCCTTTCCCCCTCCTCTCCCTCCCTTGTGTCTCTTTTCCCCCCTCCTCTCCCTCCCTTGTGTCTCTTTTCCCCTTCCTAATCCTCACTCTTGTCTCACCTCCCCTTTCTCTGGCTTGTGTCTCATTTCCCCCTCCTCTGCCTCCCTTGTGTCTCATTTCCTCCCTTCTCTCCCTCCCTTGTGTCTCGTTTGTCCCTTCCTCTCTCTCCTTTTGTCTTCTTTCCCCCCTCCTCTTCCTACCTGGCCCTGCAGTCCGGCTGCTTACCTGGCCTTACTGTCACATCACTCCCTGTCAGTACTGACCTGGCCCTGCTGTCTGGCTCCCTACCTGGCCCTGCTCCTTTCCTGACCCTGCAGTCCGACTCCCTACTTGGCCCTGCTTTTTGGCTACTGTTGGTGACATGGCCCTGCTGTCCAGTTGCTTACCTGGCCTTGTTGTCACATGACTCCCAGTCAGTTTTCTCTGGCTCCCTACCTGGCCCTGTTACCTACCTGGCCCTGCTGTCTGGCTCTCTACCTGACCCTGCTGTCACATCACCCCCCACTCAGTGACTCCCATTACCAACCCCTCCAGACCCCATAGAGCTCTGGAAACACGTATCTCTCACCATGGATGAAAGGGACTGTAGTGAACGCACCCTGCTGCTCCAGCAGGCCTCCCCGCCCCAGGACTCGGTGTTCGCTGGTGGCCGCCTGGCCTGTGCCGCAGTTTTCAGAGGGAGGTACTGTTCTCATGCCATATTCATGGGCCTCATCATAGTGGGGCTGGGAGTGGGCTCAGTCAAGGGCAACATCACCCCATTTGGGTCAGATCAGGTGTATCTGATCCCCGGAGGCTGCAGGTCTATGCCTGGTCCTATCGCAAGTCCGGAGGGCCCGCGGCCCACGCAATGAGCGGCTTCGCATTTTGAGGGGACGGTGTAAAAGCCGGAACCGAACGGAACAGGCTGGAACAGGCCATTTATAAAAGAAATCAATGACAATATCACTGGGATGTGTTAGATATTATTGAGAACAATATTTAAGAACCAAAACAAATTCAATATAATACTTTTTTAACCCTTTAAAAACCCCAAAATCAAACGGAACAGGCAAAAACAGGCCGGAACGCACACGTTATGAAGGGAATCCATGCTAAAAGCATTGGGATGTGTTAAATATATTTGAGAACTATATTTAAGAGCTAACCCCAATCTAATAGTATGCTTTATTAACCCTTTAACATGCCAGAATACAATATTTCAAAAAAATTACCCAGAACGGCGGCTTTCCAGATGATCAAAAATACCAAATTCACTAAATACACAGAACTAGGTGGGATTCATGTAATAACCTTCATAAATTCCACAGAAACTCATTTCAAGTAACTGTTCCGGGCCAAAATACAATATTTCGCAAAATGACCCGGAACGGCGACTTTTTAGAGGGTGAAAAATACCAAATTCACCAAATACACATAACTAGGTGGGATTCATGTAATAACCTTCATAAATTCCACAGAAAATAATTTCAAGTACCTGTTCCGGGCCAAAATACAATATTTCGCAAAATGACCCGGAACGGCGACTTTTTAGGGGGTGAAAAATACCAAATTCACCAAATACACAGAACTAGGTGGGATTCATGTAATAACCTTCATAAATTCCACAGAAACTCATTTCAAGTACCTGTTCCGGGCCAAAATACAATATTTCGCAAAATGACCCGAAACGGCGACTTTTTAGAGGGTGAAAAATACCAAATTCACCAAATACACAGAACTAGGCGGGATTCATGTAATAACCTTCATAAATTCCACAGAAAATAATTTTAAGTACCTTGTCTTGGCAGAATAATGTTTTTATCTACTTTTTTGGGGGCTTTTTAAAAATGCGCTACTTGCACGTTGTGTTTAAAGAACCATGTGTGTGTGCGTGCTATTCACGCAGACATCTTTAAGCGTTTTGCGCTTCTGTGCTATGTTGGTGCGTGGAGCGCATATGGTGATACACATATGATACGGGTTTTCAGAAGTAAAGGTTTGAAATGTTGTTTTGGGTTCGCGAGGCTCGCATGTGGCGGCCTGCAATGAGTGCCTTAGTCGCTGATTGCAGGCTGCCACATGATTGAAGGCGCTCATTGCAGTGCGGCCTGCAATAAGCGCCTTTTGCACTCATTGCAGACTGCCACATGAGCAAAGGTGCCCCTTTCAGGCCACACTGCAATAAGCGCCTGTGTCTCATACCCCCCTTTCTCTCCCCTGTGTCTCATACCCCCCTTCCCCCCCTGTGTCTCATATCACCCCTTCACCCCGTCTCATACCCCACCTGTGTCTCTTCCCCCCCTGTGTCTCATATCCCCCCTTCCTTCCAGTGTCTCATACCCTACCTTCCCTCCCCTGTGTCTCATCCCCCACTTTCCCCCTCCCCTGTGTCTCATGCTCCACTACCCCCCCTCCGCTGTGTCTCATCCCCCACTTACCTCCCTCCATCCCCTGTGTCTCATCCCCCACTTTCCCCCTCCCCTGTGTCTCATGCTCCACTACCCCCCCTCTGTCCCCTGTGTCTCATCCCCACTTACCTCCCTCCCCTGTGTCTCATCCCCCACTACCCCCCCCTCCCCTGTGTCTCATCCCCCACTTACCTCCCTCCCTCCCCTGTGTCTCTTCCCCAACTTAACTCCCTCCCTCCCCTGTGTCTCATCCCCCACTTACCCCCTCCATCTCCTGTGTCTCATCCACCACTTACCCCCCTTCCTTCCCTGTGTCTCTTTCCCCCTTTCCTCCCCTCTTTCCCTTTCCTCCCCTCTTTCCCTTTCATCCCCTCTTTCCCTTTCCTTCCCTCTTTCCCTGCCCCCTCACTCTGTTCCTTGCAGGGGAGGGGGGGGGATCTCTCACACTTTGCGAAGTAGCAGTTCGTAAGTATTCTGCCAAGACAAGGTACTTAAAATTATTTTCTGTGGAATTTATGAAGGTTATTACATGAATCCCACCTAGTTCTGTGCATTTGGAGAATTTGGTATTTTTCACCCTCTAAAAATTTGCCGTTCTGGGTCATTTTGCGAAATATTGTATTTTGGCCCGGAACAGGTACTTGAAATGAGTTTCTGTGGAATTTATGAAGGTTATTACATGAATCCCACCTAGTTTTGTGTATTTGGTGAATTTGGTATTTTTCACCCTCTAAGAAGTCGCCGTTCCGGGTCATTTTGCAAAATATTGTATTTTGGCCCGGAATGGGTACTTAAAATTATTTTCTGTGGAATTTATGAAGGTTATTACATGAATCCCACCTAGTTCTGTGCATTTGGGGAATTTGGTATTTTTCACCCTCTAAAAAGTCTCCGTTCCGGGTCATTTTGCGAAATATTGTATTTTGGCCCGGAACAGGTACTTGAAATGAGTTTCTGTGGAATTTATAAAAGGTTATTACATGAATCCCACCTAGTTATGTGTATTTGGTGAATTTGGTATTTTTGATCATCTGGAAAGCCGCCGTTCTGGGTAATTTTTTTGAAATATTGTATTCTGGCATGTTAAAGGGTTAATAAAGCATACTATTAGATTGGGGTTAGCTCTTAAATATAGTTCTCAAATATATTTAACACATCCCAATGATTTTAGCATGGATTCCCTTCATAAAGTGTGCGTTCCGGCCTGTTTTTGCCTGTTCCGTTTGATTTTTGGGTTTTTAAAGGGTTAAAAAAGTATTATATTGAATTTGTTTTGGTTCTTAAATATTGTTCTCAATAATATCTAACACATCCCAGTGATATTGTCATTGATTTCTTTTATAAATGGCCTGTTCCGGCCTGTTCCGTTCGGTTCCGGCTTTTACACCGTCCCCATTTTGAGTGTATTTTGGGGAATTAGGGATTAGGGAAGATGGAGAAGAGATTGTGAGATCTTTTACCCCAGTTATGCAAAACACATGAATAGCATGACATTGTCTTTATAATATGCACAATTTAAAAATATTTATGAATAAATAAATACTTTTTTTAAATAAACAGTTCTATTTAATTTTGCTTTAATGATAGCACTGGAAACTTGGCAGGAAATTATTACAATAAATTCTCTATTCAGTTGTATTGAAACACTGCCATTTCACATAGTACTACATAGAAAAGAGCGTCTCATGCTACTGGTAGACGCACTGCCCAATATGGAATCCCCCATGAAACATGGCGGGTTAAAAACAACATTTTCTCTAAAACGCTTTTATGTTGGTGGCTTTCTTAACTGTTAAAGGGACATGGGAGGTTTCTGGATTTCACAAATAAAATACCTACAGTATGTACCTATTTACTTTTATGCACTTTACATTATTAATAAGTGATTAAAAGCTCTGCTGTTTCTGTCTAAAAACATAAAATATGTACCTGTTTGTGTCTGCCCTTTTTAACTCATGCAGCTTATGAATACACAGACCGTGAAGTGCAGTGTTTCAGATTAGTCCATTAGTGACTATCTCTCAACCAGCATATTGCAGTACACTGCCTTTATGAGCTGCAAAGGAGAAAAGCACTTAGACAATATTTGTAACATTTTAGGCAGAATAAAAGAGATTTTAAGGACTTCTCAAAATAAAGTATGCAAAAGTGACAAGATACATAGGTATATTACTGTATATTCAAAGTGAAATCCAGAAACATTCCATATCCCTTTAATGATGCTACTAAATACATACTTCACAAACAAGTAAAGTTTTTTTCCAAATGACAGTGGCCTTTTCATTCTAGAGAGACACACCATGTCCATCAGTGGGCTCCTTACGTTGATGGCAATGCCATGTTTTAAACTAGCTTCTTTTTCCAGTAGTCTCAATATTTTTTTTATTTTTTTGTATATTTAATTGTGTTTTTTGAGCAATAGCTGTAAAAGTCAGCAAGCTGGGGTATGTTAAGCTCTGACGTTGCCTGCATGTGCTGTGCTAGACAATACAGACTTCCCATATAACAGATGCATGATTTGACCTTATTCACTCTCCTTATAAATGACCCCACGTGTATAGATGCCTGAAGATTTATTATCTATTAAATATTTAACTACAAATCTATATTTAACATATTTGCTGTTGTTGAGGGTTCAATTTCATTATCTTAACTGCTGACATCTGCAACAGAAAAAGTATTAAATCAGCATAAAAGAAAACCCATTAAGTGTGTGATAAGCCTTAAAGTTTCACCGAACTGTTAAATATAGATTTCTTACTTTTATGTATTTTATGATGCTTTTTATCAAAATGTATTTTCATTAGTTACAGCAGCGTGATCATAATCCTTGTCATACTCTCCGGTTGTACTCTTGCCAGGGGTCATTATAATAATCCCTGCACAAACCAGTTTGCTGGGTCAGATACATCTTGACTACTTAAAGATATATCTAAGTTTTCCTGTTCTTACTTTTTTCTAATTTAACACATGCTGCTTATATCAGAAACACACATTACACTGCATCATTCATTCTATACACATACAGATTTATTTATTTTTAAATAAAACTTGTTTTCCACACCCCAGAGCTGGTTACATATGCTCAATGAACCTTCCAATAGAAACACTGCATTTGGGTACAGATTTTATCCCTTTACTAACCTTAAAGCTGCAATGCTGAGATATACAGAGCATTGCCTGACTCCTACTGTTTCCTTATGCAGGGGACTACACATCCCATGATGCCTTCCTGCACAAACTGCCATCACTGATTGATTTAATGTATTAGCTACCTGTGATTGACCAAAACAAATTATGAATGTTATGCTCATTTTTACAGGGATTTCCAGGGGTGAAAATGCTTGCAAACTCAAGAGATTTAGCAAACTTTGGGGTATGTATAATAATGTGTATTTTGGTATTTTTTCGTGCAACATTTTTTTTTCATACACTACTGATTCTCCTCTATCAGATGCACTTATAATCCATAAAATTTAGATATGCCTTTAATAGAGCTTTAGAGCATCAAAAACAACACACAATTAACTAAAATTATATTGTCTTCTTCACAAACGTTAGTCCACACTATGACATAACTGTATATTTTATGACAACTTTTCCTATAGAAAGGTATCCATAGATTTTAATTGACGTTTTTTTTATTTTATTTGTACAGGAAGTCTTATATCTGATGTGTATTTTCTACATTAATGACCATAATTAATGATTTTAATATACAAGCAATGATAGTTTTGCATTTTTTTATTTTATAGAAATCGTTGATTAGTGATAAGGTGTGTTCTCCCAAGACAATTCACTTTACATGAAAACACAGCGTCTTGACGGCAAATATTAAAACAGGCTCATCTAGACTGCCATTTATCTAATTAAAAAGTATTAAACTAATTAATTCCTAGTATATACTTATGTGTCCCTAACACTTCTGTTGTCAGGCTTTGCCACATATCTTCCACCCTCTCTTTAAAGTAGTAATTACTACTAAACATCCAACCATCAAAACTGAAGTATTTTTAGTATACTCTTATGAAAAGCTTAACAGGGAAAATATTTTACAAAGTCTAAAATAAATTTGGCCTTTACATTTATCTACCATATTCAATTTTGTTTCATCAGCAGAATCCTTCAAAACGGCAAAATCTCATTAATGTGAGGGTTAAAAATTCTGGTTCAGTCCAGTTATTTACTTCTCGATCTACAACAATAGACTATACATATGGTCTTCTATCAGACCCTCATGCATTAAACCAGCTAAAGCAAATGATCCATGTGTAAATAAATGAGAGTACTTCATATTAACAATCACATACCGATTATTCACAATGTCATTTTGTGAAGGAAATATTTTCTTTTTCATGCCTCATGCATTCTATTACAAAACACAATATACAGGAAATTTGGACACAGACCAGAAATCTTTGTTTATATGTATTACATTTATATAAGACTGGGGCTGCAAATGTAACCTTTTGTCTATAATTTGCCTGCAAAAAAAAAAATAGTTTGAGGTCCAGTAAAAAATAATAATAATAAAAAATAAATAAATATATATATATATATATATATATATATATATATATATATATATAAAACGGTGAAAATAGGTTTTAATACTATAAGCCCTCCCTTCTCACTGGGAACTCACTAGATAAGAATATGCAGTGAAGCCAATGATATTCCTAACGGCCTGACACGTATTTTGCTGCGGTTTTAACTGAGTGTCAGGTGGTTCGGATGGTTAAACGTTGCCAGTCTATGGCATCAGATGCATCAGTTACATGGTGCGAGGCAGCACTTGGTGCAGCTCCAACAAATGATTATGCTAGTTTAGATTGTAATTTTGAGTTTTCAATCTTGCAAGGTCAAGGAGCTTTAGGGAACAGCACTATATACACTAAATTCTAAGCTCAAAGTCAGGGTCCTCCATTCTTTTGCAATGTTTCAGATAGAAAGCCTGGGGTGTGGGAAATATGGAAACTCAGAGATCTCTATGCTATTTATTGCAGAAATCACTTAGTAATCTCGTTAAATTAGCTTTTAATGAGAAATATACTAGAAGTATTTTGGTATATCGTCTGAGGAGGCTGGGCTAATGAGAGACTAACAGCACCGATACATAGTTTTGCAATTGGAATAATAGCAAAAGGAATGAGAGATTAAGTTAATTTGACTCTTTTAGGAGATTAAGTTATTTTGTAGCGCAACATTGTATCAGAATAAATTCATGGCAATTTAATGTCAATAGACCATTGATTTTGGTCAAAGTGCACTGGTTTGTGGTTTTGTACAGAAATATTATATTGTGACAAATTTATGGCATCTCCCATCCTAGACTATTGATAACTAGATCTACTTCTATAAGACTGTTCTGGCTTTATTATATGTGTATCAGATCAATGTATATAAAAATCAAGTATTCTAGCTAATAGTGTGTCAGATCTATGTACTTAAAAATCAGATATTCCCATTAATATAAGATGTATTATGAGTACCTAATATTACAGATTCAGGTATTTTTTTAATAATCAATTATGGGACATAACCATGGCATAGGAGCCCAAACAAATCTGGGAGTGATAATTCCAGGACAGGAAGACAGGGCAGATTTACCGCTGGTGCACCCAGTGCAATTCACCGGGGCCCTGCTCTGGGTAGCCCCATTGCTATAGTGCCCTTCAATTTTTTTTTATATATTTATTTGTTTAAATTCTCAATGCCCATGCCCCCAATATAATAAAAAAAAGAGAAGGATTTATATATATATATATATATATATATATATATATATATATATATATATATAAAATGTATGTCTATATGCCAACTTACTATGTATAAAGTATATATATAAGATCAATTATGGGTCAAAGCTTTCAAAGGCAAGACATACTGCTTATAGTGGCCATATCTGATAATGCACGATTAAGTTGAATTTTGTTTTTTTTTGTGTCCCCTATTTATTTAATCTGGGGCGGGGGGAGGGATATCCGATGTGTATCTTTACCATTAACCTGTATTTATAGAAGCTATTGGCTGTGGAAACTGTCTATTATTATTATTATGGGTTATTTGTAACATGCCAACACATTCTGTAGTGCTATACATGGGTTAAGTCTGCCTTTGAGCTTAAGATCAAGCGTGCGTAGTGCTTTCCTTAAAGCACCTCTAAATAGTATTCCTACCAGCCCAAGGCCATAGCTAGCAACACTGGATCCAAATTGATCCATTCCTGGTCACAATTCAGCCATACTCATTTCTACTACTGGATGTGGGAGCTTTTTACTTTTGAGACCACCCAGCAGTTTTTTTTGGCAGCTATTCTGCTACTTGGCAACACCACTTTTTACAGTGTGGCATAGCTCAACATATATGGTCCCCAGTGGCTAGATAAGTCTCTGGATACAGGCTTGCCAACTGTCAGATATGTTGTCTCTTGTAGTATTAGCCCCTTAAGGGAGTTTTGCCATGTTATTGTTAAGGAATATAGTGTTGTGAAGCCTCATTATGGAATTGTGGGTTCCTGGCTTACTGGAGATAAGCAGGTATGAGATATTCATGTAGACACCCACTAGAAGTGGACATTTCATCCTCAAGGGAAGGTTAATCTGCTCCTTCTGGTGCCTGTTAAAGGTGGAATCTGCTGTCACAAATTAAATAAGCTTTAAGTGGGTGAATAAAAATATTTACATGTGTATGTAGATACACACATATATATAGCACCTATCCATATATTCACTTATGTGCACATCCATATATATTTATGAAAATTATCAATTCAAAAATATGGGTGTTCAAATTATAACAACAATACAATTAAATAGTATAATATTTAGAGAAGAATGTCCACTGTAACATAAACTGGCATTTCTGTGTGTTGCAGTGAAACAGGGCACATTAACATTTATGAGCCAGAGGACACAGAGAATGAGTTAGAGTCATGTTACATTGAAAAAACAAAAACAAATTATTATGTTCCTCAATGGTAATTCACCTTTTTTTTAGAGAACATGAAGCTGAATTCTTAGTTCTTAAGAAATATTTCTAATATACATTCTTGTAGCAGTATGTATTAGGTAGGTAGCACAGATGTCCAGGTTAAAATGTGACCTCAAAACTAATAATTTATTTACATAAAAGTTATGGTATTATTCATATATTCTGACTGCTTTATCTTGACCTCTGTTTGTTTCCGATCCCTGCAGAGCCACCTTGCTGAGTGTTCAGCAAGAAGAAATGTAGATGAATTTCAAATATACTTGCTGAATAACAATAACCACTAAAGTGTTGGGTTTACAACAATTTTGTACTTTGCAATAAGATTTCTGTATTTCTCAGATACAAATATTTTATATTAATGAGTTAAAATCTTAACAAATATATCCAGTTAGTTGCAACTGGCAATGCTGTTTAAAGGATACCTTTTAGAGGATATTCCCTATGTAAAAACCAAAGCCAGAAGCGCTCAATCAGAGGACAAACTAGCCATAATAGTGTAGTTCTATGGACATAATAACCCACTCTGAGAGACAGTCCCTAAGTGAATCAATGATTACAGAGTGAAAGCGCAACTGATAAACTATTATTTGTAGTACGTGGAGAAAAGGGTGCAACAGTGGAAGCCAAAGGACAATTAATGTAATTGTGTATATACAGTGTTTCTCACCTTAATAGGACACACAAAAGTCCCAAATATGGAATAATTCACAAAGTATGTTGTGATGAGACCAATCTTGCCACTGTACATTGGAGGAGCTTGGTTGCCCGCCTGATGCCTTTTGACTATGGACCGGCATTTAAATACTTTATATTTCCTATGCAGAAAGACTTTGGTTCCATCGCCATTGAACTGTATGTATGTGGTCTGAGCGCCATTCAGTAATAATGTGTGCTCAGACCTAAGCTATCTGCAGATATGTTCTGGGTTATAATATGTTGTGGTTATATCTGTAAAAATATTGTATTGTGTGGTATGCAGTCAAATATCTTTGGTCTCATACACTTAGTCAGGAGTTGCCCATCTGCCTCTTAATAGTATCGGCTAAAACACACAATAGATAGTAGCAGCTGAGCAAGATCCTGAACAAGATAAACCTCACAGGGTGTCGCCAGGACTTGAACAAAGAGCCAGTATGGGGTTTCCCCAGGGGCATAGTCCAGGAGGAAAAACATGAAGTGTCCACTGGGACAGTCTGGGTGAGAATGAGCATAGTAGCCACGCCTGGGGTTGGCCCACGGGAGGAGTCTCATGGTTCCCATGTAGGGACCCTGTCTGATTGGCCAGAGGTAATTAGGGGTTGACCAAAGGTAGTCACTGCCCCTACTGTGTATGTGAAGTGTTTAAAAATGTGTGTTTGATTCAATAAAGAGAGTTCACTGCTTGACCCTCAAACACAGAGCTTATGTCTTGTTCTTGGGGGGATTCATGGGATGCTGTTACAGACTGACTGCCAGGAGTGTAAGCATCTTGGGGTGCTTTTCCTGTTCAGCTGCTAGCGGCTATTCGTGAGGTTCCAGTTCAAGGCTTGGAGCAAATTCCCCTTGAATCCAGTTTGGGGGATTGGGTGTCCTGCAGTAGCTGTCCCTATATCACTGGACGGGCGGATCGGCTAAAACGGCTTGGCGCCCCCTTATATGTGTGGGGGTACAGTAACATATGTTTACTTCAATGTCTGTTTTTTTTAATAATATCAGTTGATAAATGTACTTTTTTACTATCTTTGGTTTTAAATTGTACTCTGGTTACATCTTTAAACGACTCCCTTTAAAATATAGGCCTCTGTCTATTGAAGAGAATAGCTCCTCATCTACAACCAGCTACCCCATTGTTCTGCTTCTCAAACATGGGGACAACTATTTTAGTTTTGTTCCTATGTATGTTATGCATAGCTTTAGTTTGATTTCATAGTTTAGTAATTCCTTTTTCAAAACTTCAATAATTCCTAAAAAGGTATATTGTGTCTGAGGTGTAAGTTACATAGTTACATACTGTAGTTACATAGTAATTGACGTTGAAAAAGACCTTCAGTCCATCAAGTTCAACCTTTTAAAATCGCTTCTGATCTGCAATATGCAGATTAGTTGTTAATTAATTGATCTAGAAGAAGGCAAACAGAAAAAACCCAATCGTCTCAAAGGTAAAAAAAAATAATTCCTTCCTGACCCCAGTTTCTGCCAATCGGATTCCTCCCTGGATCAATACGGTCTCTCTAATTATCCAGGATAACCCGGAATGTCCTTTTTGATTAGAAATAAATCTAGTGCCATTTTAAAGTTATCTATCAAATCCGCTGTCACCGCCTCCTTTGGTAGAGAAGTACACAGATTAATCACCCTTACTGTGAAGAACCCTTTTCTTTCTTTAAGGTGGAATCTTTTTACTTCTAACCTCAAAGGATGTCCTTGTGTCAGTTGGAAACCTCTTGGCACAAAAAACTCCCTTGACAAATCTTTATACTGACCCTGGATGTATTTATATAAGGTAATCATATCTCCTCTTAGACACCATTTTTCTAGAGAAATTAAGCTTTAGTTGGTTAGTCTTTCTTCATAACTTAGCTCCTCCATTACCCTTATTAGTTCTGTGGCCCTTCTCTGTACATTTTCCAGCTCTAAAATGTCCTTTTTATGAAGTGGTGCCCAAAATTGTACTCCATATTCCAAATAAGGGCGTGCTAGGTATTTGTATAGTGGCAGAATTATATTTGCTTCCCTTGCCTCTATACCCTTCTTGAGTGACTGTGTAATCAAAAGTAACACTGAAAGGGAAAGTTTTATTAGGCAAGTGCAGTTCTTTTCAAAGCTTTCCTTTTACTATTACTTTTACTGTTGAGCTGTGATAAGAAATGCACAGGAAGCTCCTGATTGAGCAGTCCTCGGGTTTATTTGTGTATCCTGCAGGCTCAACAGATGCAGGATATAGTTTTTTGGGCGTTGGCACAAAGGAGAGAGATATTAAGACAATTACTGCTAGGCTTGTGTTCAAATGGTATGTAGTATGGGAAACATCCATTAAAAAGATATCTAAAACTACAAACACTCTATACATAACTTATTTGGTTCCTATCACATTACATGGTTTCAAAACAAATATTTCACCAGTCTACTTATGAAGGTGTAATGAATTGAAGATATATAGGCATATCTGTTGGCTGTGCCCAAAAGAAACACATATATGGATATACAGTAGGTTCTCAATTAACTAGAGCTCAAGCAACCAGGACTCTCAAGCAACCAGAAATAAAGTAAATACTGTACTTTAAATACATTTAAAATTTTACAGGACCCAACAAATGCCAGGAGCCAGGTTGTCATGCCACAAAATGCTTACAGGCACGTAGATTGCATTCACTGAATGTCTCTGCAATTTAATTTTACCTGGAAGCAGACAGGTATGAGTGACTGAGCCAGGGTTGTGTTGGGTTACACTCCCAGGGTTAAGCACTGCACCCTCCAGCCCAACGTACTTGTGTGTAAGTGAGGAGTGAAAGCTGCTGCTGCTGCTGCTAGAACAGCCCTCACTGATAAATATACTTACAGAGCATCCTATGTGCAGCTAATCTATGCCTATTTTAATAGTGGCTAGAATATACAGAATATACAGAAGAGGATCTAACCAGGGTCAATTATAGGACATCAAAATAGAGTTCCAATCTTTATACAATTACTATTGAGTAGGGTCCAAGATGACCCAGATTGTCCTAATAGTAAATGTAGGATAAGATTAAGAAACAATACATCAATTAAACTATTAGGCAAACCCCATAAAGACCATATCAATTAGGGCAAGAAAACAAAATTATTAAAACTGAATTTTATTAAGAAACAAACAAAAATAAACAATACACTAAAAACAAAAGTACCAGCGCTATATAGACCCTCATAAGGGATGGGGTTAGATAAAGGCTTATGGGGGTCTGTATAGACCCTCATAAGTGATAGGATTTAATAAGGCTAGATGGGGTTAAATAGGCCCAAGTAGGGTTAGATTGGCCCAGTAAGGGTTAGATAGGGTTAGTATGGGTTAATGGGGTATAGTTAGGGTTAATAGTGTAGTGTAGTGTAGTGTTTAGACTTTGTCATGAGGGTCCTGGAGGACCCTCATGGCACTTGTAGGGTTAACTGTGCTGATCGGGGACCCCTGCTGCAAGGGGTTAATGTGGGGGGGGGGCTGCTGGGGGTCCCTATGGACCCCTGCAGCAAGGGCTTAATGTCGGGACACTTTGGGGGTCCCGATGGGGACCCCCAGCATAGAGGGGGTTAATTTTAGGTGCTGCGGCCGGGATTGGCTAATAGTGTGCCGCGGGCCCTTTAAGGAGCCGCGGCGGGGAATTTGAATCTTTTAAATGCAGCGGGGGACTTATCTATGCCGAATTTTGGGGTGGCTGCGGGGCTCACTATGGACCCCTGAAGCAAGTGGTTAATGTGGGGTCACTTCAGGGGTCCCGATGGGGACCCCCAGCATAGAGGAGGGTTAATTTTAGGTGCCGGGGGGTACTTGAGTACCCCCCACGGCAGTGCTTGTATTTAGGACTGCCGCAGAGGTCCTGTTCAAGACCCCAGCGGCAATTGATGAGATGGGGAACCTGCAAGGTCATGCACAGTTTCTCTGTGTTGACACGGATGGCCGTGCTGCGTAGCTCACACGTTGCTCGCAGCAGGGCTAATTTATTAGCGTCGTAACTTTTCAGAATTTGAAGCACGTAGGGCTTAAGTACAAACCTCATATCTACGAGGCTGGAATTTAATAGGGCTGTTAATCGGCTCTTGTGTCAACCAAACAAATATTTTTCTTTTTTACTTCTTGAGGAGTTTTTTGATAGAATTATTTTATATTGCTACATTATTTAAGCATTTTATATTTTTTATACAATATTTTTGTGAGCTAGAAAAAATAATAATTTGTCATAAAATCTATAATATGTCAATTCACTTTCTGTTACTTAATCTGATTCATTGCTTAGGTGAAGACATAGTTTTGTCTTAAGCAAATTAGGTAACAACAAACAAGAGGACTAAGAGGTGTGGCAAGGAAAAGTAATGCAGAGATATGATTAATAATCTTAATAATTTAAAAACGATTTACTGTATTCAAAGTAATTGATCACACGCACATTCTTCCTGTGCCAGGCATTTTGGAAAATATAACTACTTTTAATGCTCTGAAATACGAGGGGCACAACCTTATATTTGTTAACGGGAGATCTTACACTGCTGACTGCATTGTCAAATCTGGACACTGAAAAGGATTTAAAAAAAACATTAACGATGGTGAGAGAAGGTGTAATTTTCTTACTAAACTTTTTTACATTGGATTTAAAAGTTGTTGATATTTAGTACTGACATCTTCCCATTGCTTGAGCTTTACAGTGGCCCTTTATGATCAAAAAATGGTAGAATGAGGCCTATTGTATGTTTTATAGTAGTCTTTGTTCAGGCAATCTCAAAGTTATAATTAAATGAATTAACATTTCTCTGTATTTGGCTGAGAATGAAACAGAAGGTGTTTTTGTTTTAATTGCACATATATACAAAACAGGTTTAGCAATAAAATTTGGAAAGCAAGTAATAGCAGGTTATCTGCATCGAAGTAATGAGATGGAAAAGGCTAAGGCAGAACATGTTTGTACATATTGATTTCCCAGCTGGAATTCCTATTTTCAGATGTCCGGAAATTTGTACATTCACTAATCACAAGACACTCATGTATACAGTATACAGAAAGGTCCACTGGAATCTTCATTGCCAGCTATTATTGGTGCAGCAGGGTAGAGCTCCTCTATTGACAGCAAATGCTGAGTCAATACATTAGATGAAAATAGAATGATAATTAGTTTATAGAAAGGTGATGTGATCACTATCTTTTATCTGAGCATAATATAGTACTGAATTAAAAAAAAATATATTGCTGGTTTATAGAAATGCCTTTGCAGTATATACCCACAGTAAGAGTCCGATTAGGGCACATTTTCATTACATTTCTTATCGTTCTGGGTTATAAAATAATAAGTGATACTTTTAATGGCTAAAGAAAGAAAGTGTCTTATCATTTACCCTGGTCCTAATCTAACTCAAGGCCCTACCTGCAGTACTTTAGCAAATCACTTTAGCTTGTACTCCTTGTCCCTTGTTGCAAGCTGTTCATATACCTGTTCACATAAGTGCCCCGTGTTAAGGTACTATTTTGATGTTAGAAGCCACTTGTATGCACTCTGAGTTAAGTTTAACATGCCTATTGATTTGTGAACCCTGTTGCTCACATGATGTGGCTTACAAACCAGTTGGCACCTATAAGGTAACAGCAACTGAGCTCAATTGTTTTCTCTCTAGCTCCCTGAACTCTGCTATGGATACGTGGTTGTCCCTTGCTTACTGTTGGTCTCTACTACGGACTGTACTTGGTTTTCCCTTTGGCCCATGCCTATACTACATTCCTTGTGACTCACTATTGCTATTGGTCTCCATTCTAGTGTCTTCCAGTACCAGAACATGACAAAAAAGTTGATAAAATAGATATGGTGTGTTATATGTATTTTCATGCCTCCTGCTATTAATAGCTGTCTTTTGAGAATATTGGATATTAAGGAGGAGGATGTATTTTACAGTTATTATACAGTCATTATACTGGTACAAAGCTGCACATAAAGCTGGTGTTAGCGTAGACAATTTGTAAGAATTTTCACATTTGTGGGAATAACCAGTTAAAAAATCTCTTTTGCTAAATTCAACAAATAATAATAAAAAAATAATAATAAGACTAGATCTTTGGTCTTTCTTACTTCTACATAAATCCTAGCATTAAATCAAAGAGTGGAGCTGCCTTTGATTTACCCGTGACTGATTGTTTAATTACTAATTTATTGTATGTATTATATTCACTGAATAGATATTTATAATTGTAATACTAAAGGGGACCTACTGATCTCTTAATGATGCATAAGCATCCTCATTTTATATTAATTTAACATGTTAAGTTAAATGTACTGCACAGTTAAAATATTAAAATATTCAATTCCATTAAAATATTTCTAAATATAACCCTAGTGGACAAACATGGCCATGTGTAGAAATCGTTGGCGTTAGATGGTGAAGACTGCAGGACTATAGCTTTGAAGCTATTGCTCATTGCTCCTGAGACTGTTTCAGGTTTCAACCCCCTTTTGTTGCTTTCTGGGGGGGGAAAAAAGTAATTTAAAGAAAAACATAAACATTTCAAGTGAAAAAATATATTATTTAATGTTGGCAAATAACTTAGGTTTCCTCTAACAACTATTTGTGTGTTCCTCCAGTCTATAGTAGAACCAAGATCAGTTAATAAATTTGCTAATAAACTGAATGTCCAGGTGTAGCCTGCAGTTTGTGGGAGGGCCTCTCCTACCAGTCCCTTCCGACCTCCGTTCACTTTTGAGTCTGTGATTGGAGGTTGCTCCTCAGCTATTCACTGTCCTTTGGATTTGGCCAAGGCCTTCATTTACAGATTTTAGGCCACTAACTAGTGCCCTTCTCTGGGTCTCCCCAGCCCTCAAATCAGGCTTCACTGGGGTCAAGTAGCACCAGCCAACCAACAGCTACCGATCCAGAGTGGGATCCAGTTAACATTATCTGCTTCCATTGTAGCTCATTTCTAATGTCCGTATCCATACCAGGTACCGCTTTTTAGCTTTCACCTAGCCCTATATTGAAATTTTTGGCCCATATCTACTAAGCAGTGTCCTTGCCCATGCCCAAGGTCATCTCTTCATTATCACCATACAGCAGCTTTCCTTCAGCCTTCTATGCATATATGGCCCATAGCCACTACAGCAACAAGCCCTCCATTTCAGATTGTAGCCCATAACCACTATTCAGCCTTTCTAAAATGTCCAAGGTTAAAGGGCCAGTTAGTTCACCAGTATCGCTCTTCATGTTGTGAAAGAGCACAAGATTTGATGTAAAAATGTCCTATATTTCTTCTTTAATTACACTTATAGCAGTTAAAAAAACAAAAGTTTTAGGTCTGTTTACAAAACACGGACTATTCCATGATTAATGACATCTGCCGACGACAACAGCTATTGTAGCTCCGGTGCAGAGAATGATTTATATGTTTTTCTTGGCATTCAGGAATCATACAGCCCAGCAGTTAACCCACAAGTAACTTATTTCAAATATTCAAACACTCCTTTCTATGCAAAGATTAATTTATAAAGGGTTAACTGTAGTTTTCCATTTTGCTGTCTGCACTGGAGCTTGCTGTCGCTCTGTCACGCAGCTTGCCAGTGACACATGTAGACATACATTTAATCAATAAATTCAGAAAGTTTTTAAACATGCTGTTAAGAGATCTTTACATTGGTGTGCTTCACATTGTACTGAATTAAATGGCCCTTTAAGACTTTAACATCACCACGTAGCTTTCCATAAGCCCACCTGTCAGCTACCACATGAGGTGGACCCTTTTTATCTTTGCTCTAGGTTGTGATTGTGAAGACATCTCTGTTGATTTGTATTTCTGCATGCCTCCTAACTTCTTTTATCTTTGTCATTTGTGTTTCATGTGCCCCTGTAAAAAGCTTTAGCACTGTTTATTCTTACAATTTCTCCTTGACATCAAACTCTTAGCACTGATCCAACTGTGATGGACGCCTGGGAGGACAGTATGAACAGCGATTCCTTTACCATTACTTGCATGGTCTGACTAAAATAAAACCAATGCTATTCTGTCTGATGTCGCTCTAAAATGTCTGGAATAATAGAAATCAGGAAAAACTACTATATCATCTAATAATAATATATCATCTAAAATCTCAAGAATGCTATTTAGACATGTGTAAATTCTGGATGTTCCAAGGAGGAACTCCTGAGCAGTAGTATGCAAAGTGTCAAAGCCATCTACCCAGCCACCTACTGTACCATAATATGGCCATATTCCAAATATTACTTATCTATTTACCCCTTTAAGTGGCAAACTACATTTCAACATGTTTTACTTTGCTGCAAGATGGTAAAAACAGTGAATGATTCATAAATAAGTACATTGATAAACATCTTATAACATCTGAGCTTTAAAACTGTAATGTTTTGAACAAATTAAAAAAGCCCAACTTGGATTAGAGGGTTAAAAATATACAGGATATCCTCAGGGGACATTTGAAATAAAAAATATATAAATCAACAAATGCAGAACATAAACTGCAGAGCAAATTTCAACGAAACAATGGGAAAAATCTGAATGTGAGATGAAAAAATAAAGTGGATGAAACTTGGCTTGTTCTAACAAGTCCCTGTAGTGTGGGAACGTCCCCACTGTCTAGCCACAGCTGGTTTAATTTCTCAATATTTCTCACACTACAACAGAGTAAGCTTGAATAGATGTTAGTTTACTTTGTGTTCAACATCACAATACTGTCGGTTTACTAAACAAATGCCTTACATGGCTAAGCATATACAACCTTTTCCAGTCAATGTAGGAATGTTATATAGGAATGTTATGTTATAATTTATCCTCCCCTGTACAGAACTTTAAAAAGTAATCAGTAATGACCTACATTATTAACAAAAAATGTAGATTTGTACTACAATTTATTTATATAAGGATTGTAATAATATATATATGGAGGTGTATAAAATCCTTACTGCAAGTAAATGTGAAAGGATGACATTTAAATAAGGACATGTACCATAAAATTAAAATAAATCTCATTGACATATGAAGGCATGTGTGGCAGATTTCTCATAAATGTAAAGTACAAGCTAAGCACATCCCTGTCTTCTCATAATATGGCCAAAATATCTGAGCTTCAGCCTCATGATCATACCGTCCAGTGACCAGTTTGGCTTGATTTCTTGAAGTACTGATTTATTGGATCTTCTTGCAGTCCAAGGAACTCTAGGCAGTTATCTCAAACACCACAATTCAAAGGCATCAATTCTATGGCGCTCAGGCTTCTTTATTGACCATGTTTCACGGTATGTTACTACTGGGAATCTCATAGTTCTAACAAAGGCAAAACAAGGATGAACTTGATGGACTGAAAGTATTTTTTCAACCTCAATTACTATGTAACTATAACCAGTAAAGGTACATCACTTGGGAAGTAAAAACATATCATAATAACTTTTTAATCTTGTTTGAATATTTTCTTTTCTTTTAGATATTACCTTTTTAGAATTACGCATACAGTATACAGTATTGCATATTCACAAATGTGTAAGAGCATCCTTAATGAAAGGAAATAAAGATAATAATAAGTAAAGAAAAGCAGAGACTAGAGAAAAAGAAGAAAAGGAGATAAAAAATAAAACAAAAGGGATAGGAGGGGTAGAATATATAGCCATGGTTGCCCTCTAAGATTACCATCGATTATTTTCTTAATCTTGAATCTACCATCAAACCCAAAGGGTCCAGGTGTCCCCGCATGAAGCCCATTGTCTATGCGTAGAGTCTAGGTCGGCTGAGATAATGCTCATGGAATAGATATATTTGAGTTTCGCCAAAATGCACTGTATGTAGGGATCGTCGACTTCCAAGATTTGGCTAGTATAATTCGCACTGCCAAAAACAC
This sequence comes from Discoglossus pictus, assembly GCA_027410445.1. Taxonomy (NCBI): domain Eukaryota; kingdom Metazoa; phylum Chordata; class Amphibia; order Anura; family Alytidae; genus Discoglossus; species Discoglossus pictus. Next base: position 324,478,957 of record CM050167.1, read on the forward strand.
TTGATTTAATATCTGTTGAGCTTTTTTGAGCTTTTTTGCAAAGACCCCTATAGGATGCCTAATAGAGCTTCCTCCGGCCTTTAGGGAATCTTGCAATCCCGCAATTTCTCCAAAATATGATAGCATATTGCAGATCAGAGGAGATCTAAAAAGGTTGAACTAATAGACTTTTTTCAACCTACATTAAATTACTATGTGACATATGGGCAATCTTTGGGCAGTACCAGAGGACATGTTTAAGGGTGCCTAAGTCATTACAACCTCTGAAGCAGTTGCCATCTAAAGAGGTGTTAAGTACCACCTCATGATAGTTTTGTGCTCATTTTCCCTCAGAATAGTGTTTAGTGAGGAGCCAGCAGCTTGCTTATTAATTTTGTTCCACTGCGCATCGGTCAAGGTGATGGCAAGTTCTGATTCCCAAGAGTGCTGATGGTGGAGTTTAGACGGTATGGACTGGTCTAATAGGAAATTATATATAGTGGATATATTAGCATTACCATTAGGATTATCCATGCAGCATTTTTCGAAGGGTGTGAACCTAGCTAGAGTATTAAGTTTGTGTACTTTAGTAACAGTGATATGTACCTGGGAAAGATTGAGCCATTAAGTGTTAAGTATATGATGTAAGCTAAGCCATAATACCTGTCTAATGCAGAGATCTCATTCTCAAAGGATATTTTTTTCAATCTCCACCCACACTGGTAGTTGCTTCTTTCCCGATCTTGAAACATTCATGTGTCCCATGTTCGGTTCTGACCATGGCTTCTTGGTCCACATACAGATTTCTCAGGAGATGGAGAAGATGATCTGACACTGACATCTCTTTAAGTCAAAGGGTTTAGAATAGTATATGAAACGGAAATAAATGTTTTTCTGGAACTCTCTTGCTTTCTCTATTATCCTGTGGATATTGGCAATTTGATCTCTTGTTCCTCTGCAGAGCACATCTGGTAGTTCCTGGACCATACATTACTGGAGCTGAAATGAGTGCACTCTTTAGCACTCCCTTTTTTGGGATGGTAGACTGACCTTTTTCAGTCCATTAACCACTCTTGAGTTTTCCAAATTTGTTGTCATAAGGCAAGTAACACTTTCACAACCTTATCTTGTAGTATTTCAAGGTTATCTGAGCAAAGATACTAGGTTGCCAGTTCCTTCTCCAGTGGACCGGAATTTGTTTAACTTCTCTGTAATGACCTACCCATCTTGGGTGACTTGGTACATGGTATAGCTCATAGCTTCATTGAAGTAAACAAGCCCCTTCCCCACCACAAGGTAGCATTACAAAAGGGGGAATTCATATAATTATACAATCAGAAATGAAAAGAGATGAATAGGGCTATAGGCACAACGGTTAGAGTCTTATTTTTCCCCTAGTCTATTTTATTGTTTTAATCTGTCAGTGTGATGTTATTGGTTATATATGATATGAGAAAACTAGCCAATATATATTTTATAGTCTTCAAGCATGAAAAATACATTTCATGGAATACTATAGAAATAGGGAAAAATAGGAAGATATTGTTTTCTTTTCTAAAACATTGGTATTCCCTCAAAGAAAAGCAATAATACAGAGTGAGGTTTATGGAAAAGTGAATAATTGCTTCCACACTACAGAATTAATTCCAAGTTTTATCTTGTAGTAAAGCCTCTTATATATACATACTGTATACTTTCTGTTATAGTATGTATATACCGTATTTATCGGCATATAACACGCACTTTTTCTCCCTGAAGATAGGGGGCAAATGATAGGTGCGTGTTAGACGCCGATATTCCCTCCCCCCTCCTCATCCTCAACCTCCCTCCTCACTCTAAACCCCCTCCGCATTCTAACCCCCCTCCTCAACCTAAACCCCCCTCATCCTCAACCTAAACCTCCCTCCTCAACCTAAACCCCCCTAAATACCTCCCCCTCACTTACCTGCTTCAGCTCCGGCCTCCGCTCCTTGACCCGGTGACATCACATGTGCGCCAGCGCGCCACGTCATTAGCATTTAGGGGGGTTTAGGTTGAGGAGGGGGGGGGTTTAGAATGAGGAGGGAGGTTGAGGAGGGGGGTTGAGGTTGAGGAGGGGGGTTGAGGGGGTTGAGGATGAGGAGGGAGGTTGAGGTTGAGGAGGGGGGTTGAGGTTGAGGAGGGGGGTTGAGGTTGAGGAGGGGGGTTGAGGTTGAGGAGGGGGATTGAGGATAGGGTTGAGGAAGGAGGATGAGGATTGGGGGGTTGAGGAGGGGGGTTGAGGGGATTTGAGGATGGGGGTTGAGGAGGGAGGATGAGGAGGAAGGTTGAGGAGGGGGTTGAGGATGAGGAGGGGGGTTGAGGATGAGGAGGGGGGTTGAGGATGAGGAGGGGGGTTGAGGATGAGGAGGGAGGTTGAGGAGGGGGGTTGAGGTTAAGGAGGGGGGTTGAGGAAGGAGGATGAGGATGGGGGTGGAGGAGGGAGTTGAGGAGGTAGGTCGAGGTCGAGAATTTTGCTTCAAAGTTCTTTATTTGAATTTTTTTCCTGAAATTCCCTTCTTAAAATGAGGTGCGTGTTATACGCCGGTGCGTGTTATATGCCGATAAATACGGTAAGAAACAGTGGGAGGCAAAATGAAGATCAACTCACTGAACCTGTTTCTAAGTATGACCAACTCAGTCTTAATCTCCAATATACATACTTGATTGTGGTACAAAGTATAAAATGGGATTAAAAAAGGTGAAGGACATCTCAAAGTCATGCCTTTAAGAGATTATCTGTAAACCATTGAGTCAGGCAATATGCATCCACATCTGCAATGATTACTGGCATCCCTTCCAAGACTGATGAAACCCAAATAATGGGTGAAATTGGTAGTCATCATCTTTGCAAAATAAATATGGTTAGAGCTTCGGCATTCCTTTGAAGTTTGTGTAAATGTCTTGAAAAAAAGATTTAATTGTTTTACAAAATTAGCTGAAATCTCCAGCCGTAGAGAAGCACCTTATCATCTATCTATTCAGTTGGAATATTCCTCTGTTGCATCAAGTAGTAATAATTTTGTGGAAGACTGTATTGCTATTTTCCTAATTCCACTGCTGAAACTCCATCAAATGTACTGAGCTTTATACTCTGGGGCAGTAGGGTTACCTCCTGTCCAATTCTGAAATGGTCTTGTTTTTAGCTTTTCTCAGAACTAGACAACGATCAGAATGAACAATGAAGGAGCTGCCAGAGAGGGTCAGAAAAGAACCTGCATCTAACTATCTATGAAATAAAGTAAGCAGTAACAAAGCCATTTATATACCAGAATCTCGCTATCACCAAATCCTTCGCAATTGTCCTTTTTAACATTTTCTAAATAGACCTGGGGCCTCATTCTATTATCGGCCGCAGCCGTTGCGGAGCCGCAAGGACCGGCCGCAAGCTATTCTGCTATTCTATTCCCCTCCGGCCGGGGGTTCCGGCAGGCTTGCGGCCGGCGCCTTGTTATTTCTCGCGCCGGAGGAAAGCCTTTGATCTAAAACGGCCACAAGGAAATCGGCCGTAAGAAAAGCCTGGTTGCTATTCTATTGCTCCGGGAACCCTGTCTGCAAGGCTAAAAGCGAGCCGCAGCTTACTTGCAGGAAAAAGGTCCCTCTAGCACCAATTAAGCACATAAAATAGCTCAAATAAAGCCATCCTGCACTTTGCGGAGTCTATAAAGTGATATTCGGTGTTAGCAAAAATAGCACATAATTCCCCTATACTCAAATCCGTAAAATATTTTTTTTTTAATATACGTAAAATATACATGTAAAAAGTCCATAGAGCTTGGAGCACCTCAGACCCGCCCACGCCGCAGCCGGAAAATAAACAGTTAATTTGAACTCGGGTTTGGGCTGATGTGCAAGCTTGAGAGTGGGTTACTTTTAATCCTCATGTCCCCCAATATGATCCCTAGCATTTACAGAGCTGTACAGTGCAGGCTTGAATTTATTTTTTATTTTTTAGATTTCAGAGCTTACGGCCGGTTTCAAGATATGCGGCCGGCCGTAAGGGGAGATCCTTGCGGGGCCGTGTAATAGAATCGCGAGTTAATAGAACCCCCGCAAGGAATCGCAGCCTTACGGCCGATTTACGGCCGATAATAGAATTAGGCCCCTGGTGAGCATGTGTCAAGTAATTGTGTTGATCAAATAATTAAAAAAGCTCAAAAAAGTATTTATTTAATAAATGTGATCTTATCATATATGTATACACAGGCTGTAACCCATTGAAACAAAATATACATTTAACTTTAATAAAGATTATTTTATAAGAAATAACAGTTTTGAATCTGTGGTTAAAATATATTTATTTGGTTGTCTGCAAAATCAAATATTCATTTCCATTTTGGTTTGTAAGAAATCACATATGTCTAACAAAAATATGTTGGCTAAAAGGAAGCCATGTCAACTTTTCTATTTTAGTTTTAGTCCATGAAAATAGTCAAAAATATGTAAGAAAAATATTCCAACCCAAACGTAAACTTCAGGTGCTACTACACACAGAAAACAAACTTCTATATGGGATATGTTAAACTATACCTATAATCTTAAATACTTTAAAAATTACTCTCTTCTAATCTCTTGTTTTTAACAATACAAATGCAACTTGGGTAAAATACTTTTTTTGTTGCATGGCAATAACCTTCAGTGAAAAATATAAAATGGATTAAGCAAACAAAAATAGTTTTGATATAATTTATTGGCAAATTCCAAGACAAAAGTATTAGATTCAAGGAATATAAAATGATTCCTTATGCAGCAAATATTTGAATATTTGTTTTGATATTGATAAAAAACTGTATTTCAACAATGTACTCTATGTTAACATGAAGATTATTAATAGCCAGTCAATTGCCCGTCAAAAATGACGGGATAATATTTGATGCATCTCTCCCCCACCTCCCTTGTGTCTATTTCCCCCCTCTCCCTCCCCTGTGTCTCTTTTCCCCATCTTCTCCCTCCCTCCCCAGTGTCTCTTTCTCCCCTCTCCCTCCCTTGTGCCTCTTCCCCCCTCTCCCTTGCCTGTGTCTCTTCTCTCCCCCTCTCCCTCCCGTGTGTCTCTTTCCCCCCTCTCTGCCCTCGCCTCCCTGTGTCTCTTCCTCCTCTCCCTTCCCTGTATCTCTTGCCCCCCTCTCCCTACCCTGTGTCTCTCCCCTCTCTCCCTTCCCTGTGTCTCTTTGCCCCATCTCCCTCACCTGTGTCTTTCCGCCTCTCCCTTCCCTGTGCCTCTTCCCCCTCTCCCTTCCCTGTGCCTCTTCCCCCTCTCCCTTCCCTGTGCCTCTTCCCCCTCTCCCTTCCCTGTGCCTCTTCCCCTCTCCCTTTCCTGTGCCTCTTCCCCCTTTCTCCCTTCACTGTGCCTCTTCCCCCTTTCTCCCTTCACTGTGCCTCTTCCCCCTTTCTCCCTTCACTGTGTCTCTTCCTGCTCTCCCTTCCCTGTGTCTCTCCCCGTCTCTCTCCCCTGTGTCACTTCCCCCCTCCCTCCCTTCTGTCTCTTTCCCCCTCTCCTGCATCTCTTTCCCCCTCTCCCCTGTCTCTCTCCCACCATCTCCCCTGTCTCTCGCCTGTCTATCCCCCTCTCCCCCCCTTTCATAGCGCAATGCGCAGTTTACAACGCACATTGCGCATGCAGCATTCGTTACACACTATGACCAGCCGTACGCGATCATTACAGTGCATTGCAAAAGTATTCACCCCCCTTGACTTTTTACCTATTCTGTTACATTACAGACTTAAGTTCAATGTTTTGTTAATCTGAATTTTATGTGATGGATCAGAACACAATAGTCTAAGTTGGTGAAGAGAAATTAGAAAAATATGAAGCCCATAAAAGCCCATAAAAAGCTCTGGTGCAACCAATTACATTCAGAAGTCACATAATTAGTGAAATGATGTCCACCTGTGTGCAATCTAAGTGTCACATGATCTGTCATTACATATACACACCTTTTTTGAAAGGCCCCAGAGGATGCAACACCTAAGCAAGAGGCACCACTAACCAAACAATGCCATGAAGACCAAGGAACTCTCCAAACAATTAAGGGACAATGTTGTTGAGAATGACAAGTCATGGTTCGGTTATAAAAACATATCCAAATAGTTGATGATCCCCAGGAGCACCATCAAATCTATCATAACCAAATGGAAAGAACATGGCACAACAGCAAACCTGCCAAGAGACGGACGCCCACCGAAAGTCACGGACCGGGCAAGGAGGGCATTAATCAGAGAGGCAACACAGAGATCTAAGGTAACCCTGGAGGAGCTGCAGAGTTTCACAGCAGAGATTGGAGTATCTGTACATAGGACGACAATAAGCTGTACGCTCCATAGAGTTGGGCTTTATGGCAGAGTGGACAGAAGAAAGCCATTACTTTCAGCAAAAAAAAAAAATGGCACGTATTGAGTTTGCGAAAACACATGTGGGAGACTCCCAAAATGTATGGAGGAAGGTGCTCTGGTCTGATGAGACTAAAATTGAACTTTTCGGCCATTAAAGAAAACGCTATGTCTGGAGCAAACCCAACACATCACATCACGGAAAGAACACCATCCCCACAGTGAAACATGATGGTGGCAGCATCATGCAGTGGGGATGTTTTTTCAGCAGCCGGGACTGGGAAACTAGTGAGGGTTGAGGGAAAGATGGATGGTGCTAAATACAGGGATATTCTTGAGCAAAACCTATACCACTCTGTGGGTGATTTGAGGCTAGGACCGAGGTTCACCTTCCAGCAGGACAATGACCCCAAACACACTGCTAAAGCAACACTTGAGTGGTTTAAGGGGAAACATGTAAATGTGTTGGAATAGCCTAGTCAAAGCCCAGACCTCAATCCAATAGAACATCTGTAGTCAGACTTAAAGATTGCAGTTCACAAGCGCTAACCATCCAACTTGACGGAGCTGGAGCAGTATTGCAAGGAGGAATTGGCAAAAATCCCAGTGGTAAGATGTGGCAAGCTCATAAAGACCTTTCCAAAGTGGCTTGCAGCTGTCATTGCCACAAAAGGTGGCTCTACAAAGTATTGACTTTAGGGGGGTGAATAGTTGCACATTTACTTTTTTTGTTATTTTGTCCTATTTGTTGTTTGCTTCACAATAACAAAAAAACATCTTCAGAGTTGTGGGCATGTTTTGTAAATTAAATGATGCAAATCCTCAAACAATCCATGTTAAATCCAGGTTGTGAGGCAAAATGCCAAGGGGGTGAATACTTTTGCAAGGCACTGTATATGTGATACTATCAAGTATTATATTAATATTGCGCAATAAGTCTATAAAATACCTTATACTACTTACCAGTAGTAGATAGCTACTATAATACAACAATTAACACAGATTATTCAGCAGATTGTTTCAGCCAATATATATTCATAGTATTCAAAATATATGGGTACAATTAGAAAAAGAATAAACTTTCAAAACCATCATCTCTATTTAAATTATACCTCCTCAAAAATAAACTCAGTATAATTAATTGTAATAGTAGAAACCATGCATCTCTACAATAGACATCTCCACTTATCCCTCCCTTCTCTACCACACTAACCCCATCTCTCACACATCTCTTTAACCTTTACCTAAATACTGGCACATTTCCATCGTCTCTAAAACATGCCATAATTAAACACATTCTTAAGAAACCCTGATCTGCTTCTGCCTCTGCATACAACTATTGCCCTCTCTCTCTACTTCCCCTGGCTTCCAAACTACTTGAGCGTCTCGTCTACAACTTCCTTAATCCATTTATTTCCTCCAACTCTTCTTCTTGACTCCTTCCAACCTGGCTTTAGCCCCAACATTCCACTGAGATCTCTCTCACAAAAGTCACTAATGACTTGCTCTCCGCCAAGTCAAAGGGTCACTTATCTATTCTACTTTTTCTAGAACTCTCTGCTTCCTTTGACACAGTTGACCACCCTCTCCTAATCCAAATCCTCTACTTGGCATCCGAAACACTGCTTTCGTGGTTTAAATCATACCTCCAAGATCGAACATTTAGCATCTCCTTCTCCGCTACCTCTTCTTTTCCTCACCCTCTGACTGTTGGTGTACCTCAAGGTTCTGATCTATTCCCCCTATTCTTCTCCATTTAACATCCTCACTTGGAACCCTACTAAAATCTTTCAGATTTCAGTATCATCTGTATGCAGATCTACCTCCCAACACCAGATCTTTTGCCCTCTCTTCTAGTAAGTCTCCAATTGCCTCTCAAGTATATCCTCCTGGATGTCTGTCCCCTACCTCAAACTCAACATGTCCAAGACCAAACTCCTGATCTTCCCACCCTCTACTTCAGCTTCAATCCCTCACATCTCTCTCACTGTTAACAATGCCATCATCACTCCAACCTCCCAAGCCCATTGTCTTGGGGTTCCACTGGACCCTGTCCTCTCTTTCATTCCTCACATACAGTCACCAACAAAATCCTGCCTGCTTCATCTCAAAAACATCTCTAAAATACGTAATTACCTGACACAACTAATATTCTAATATCCTCTCTCACCATATCTCGTCTTGACTACTGCCACTCTCTCCTTGCCCACCCCATCACCCACTTATCAGCACTTCAATGCATAATGAATGCCTCCGCTAGACTCATCTACCATACTTAACGTTAAGTGTCTGCAGCACCTCTCTGTCAATCACTCCACTGGCGACCTGTTCCCTCCAGAATGAAATGTAAAATCATGACCCTAAATTACAAAGCCCTCAATATCAGTGCACCCCCCTTATAACTCTGTTCTCATCTCCAGATACTCCCTCACTCACCCTCATTGTTGAGCTAAGGACCTTCTTCTTTCCACATCTCTTATCTCCTCCTCTCATTCCTGTCTTCAGGACTTTTCTCATGCTGCCCCTATTCTCTGAAACTCCTTGCCTCACTCGACTAGATTATCTCCCTGCCTCTAACCCTTCAAATCCTCACTAAAAACGCATATGTTTAAAGAAGCCTACCAACTTCTACCTTTACTTCAACAACTTATCTTTCACTCTCCTGTAACTCCCCCAAACCCTTTAGACTGTAAGTTTGCGAGTTTTCAATCTTGCAAGGTGCTTTGGAGAAAGTACTTTGGACACTGGATTCTAAGCTCATAAGCTCAAAGACAGGGCCCAAAGTGTTAATACTGCTATTGTTTTGCCTTGATTTTAACCCATGTATATCGCTACGAAATATGTTTGGCGCATTACAAATAAACAATAATAATAATAGACTTCTTTGTATAAATAATTAGTATTATGAAACCTTTTTATACTTGTTTTATTGAAGGTAAATCTACAACAAAATTAAAGAAAAAAAGAAAAAAAAGAAACTGTCAATTAATAAAAATTAAATGACAAATAAACATTGTTGATGGACAATCTGTGGCACTACATCCCCATTATAAAGTTTTCATGCTGCATCAGGTGTTGACCCAGCTCTCACCAGTCTCATTCATGTTTGTGCCTTAGTATTCCGTTGCACAGTCCATAAATGCTGATCCTGTTTCCTGCTTAAAATCTCTGCTCTATTTAATCTTTGGCATCATAAGATAAAATATACTTTATAGCAGGATGGTTCTTGCATTATAAATGGTGGGGCCACGTCATATGAAGCTGTTACTAACTAGAAAACAAAATTGTAATCCAACCAAATCACACTATTGAGTATAAGCATGATTGGGTTCCATTTTAATTGATATCCTAACATATCACATAAGTAGCATAGTGAGTTTATACCATGAACACAGTATTTTGTAATTGGTTTCTTTAGAGAGAATGTCATGCAATGCCTTTGCATTCTTGGTCCATATGATATGCCAAGTTTCCCTGTCTATTTCAACGTTTAGGGAGGTTTTCCATTTAGTTATGTATGTTAGGATTTCACTATCTATAAAAAATGTATGTATTTACCTTTTAGCACTTTTATCAATGTATGTATATTTATGAGTTGGTACCTGGGCCATATCTACACTGTAAATATTGAAGTTCTAAGATGATGGGGTTAATTAATGTTTGATCTTCTATGTGATTATTGAAAGTAGTGTTTTATCTGATAGAAGTGTAATCTTAATCTTATTCTCATAAATTATATTGTCATTTGACCTCATCAAATAACCCTTTAATAAACCTTTGTCAAGGATGTCTAGGTGAAACCATTCAGGGGGGAAAGTACTAGAGGATGGCAAGTCTGAAGAAACAAGTCCAAGGGCACAGTCAAAGAATGGTCAAAAAAAGCCAAAGATTGGCAGAAATCCAATGAGGTAAGTAAGAATCCAGATCAGCAGCAAATGATCACTCCAGTAGGGAACAGGAAGCTGGAACTGTAACCAAACAGAACAGGAAGACATAGGAGCAACCTGAAGTACTCCTAGCCACTGAAACCTACAACAGGCACTGAGAGGGTGGAGCAGCAATATATAGTACTAGATGATGAGTGATTGGCTGGTAGAAAGACCAGGGCTTAAGCACAACCAACCAGGAGAAACAGCATAAAAAGCTAGAAGTTCTTCTGACTGATCTGTCTCTAGAACAGAAAGCTGTAACTGCTGTGGTAACAGACTGTAATACTCGTGCTAAGCCATGAGATGAAACCAGTGGCATGGGCCCTGACACTGCCCCCTGCCTGAGGGACGATCTACAGATAGCCTCTGACCAGTTTAGATGGGATGGGGATGAAAATAATTGATCAATGTCACAATCTGTTTCTTCAAGACTATTCCCCAAGTCAGGATATAAAACACAGAACTAGTCTCACACCTTGTATACGTGAAACCAGAACTGACCCTTTCTTGAATGATCAAAACAACATATTTATACTTTCCAATACCACACCCTTGTGTATATTTGTGTATGTGTGACGTCAGCCCATCTGGCTTGCAACTTTGGGCTATCGAAGCTCTTGAGATCAAATTCACCAGATATCTATAGCTGGCTAGTGAAAAAACCTTTATGTTAAACTCAAGTGTTTGCTTAGGACTACTTGAAGTACAAACATCTGTCTTGACCCAAGTTCTGTATGTGTGAGGATGAAATGATCTGCAGCTAACTTCTATGCAGAGCATTTTTACCAATTCCACATATGTTCTATATAACATTTTCCCTCTTATAATATATTATAACTAGGATACATAATAACCATGTACAGACAACATATAACCACACACAATAATACATAATCCCAATGTAATAATGTCATGCCCCCTTGGCCACATCCACAATTACTGGCAATATCAGTCCTTAAACACTGAAATCATGACAACTCAAGGGCATTGATCTCAGAGGCTCGTATCCTTGTGTTTTCTTCAGGGTCAAAATCTCTGTAGGCAACCAGATATTGAAGAGAAGACCTCCTGAGACTTGAGTCTAGGATAGCAGACACTTCAAATTCTTCATGGCCATTCACAAAAATGGTTGTGGATAGGGTGTACAGTTTGAATAAGGCCACATGGAATACCGGATTTGTCTTTAAAGCAAGTGGTAGATTCAAGCAAAAGATTACTGGGCTGACTCTCAAAGGACTTAAAGACACGTCCGGAGCACTTTAAATGCACATATACACACACTATTGTACTTTTTTAAAAGGGAAAGTGATGTTTGGTCTTAGAATTAATAGCACCAGATTATATCTGTTTTTTTTTTTTTTTTTGCCACTTAATTTAAGGATTATGCTTATGGAGCCAAGGATACCCCAACATTATTGTAACAGTGTAAAGAGACATAATATCCAGTTGAATGCATTCTTAGTGGAAGAGTACCACTACTAGTGTTTTACTACTACATTTTAATAAAATATGAATAACTATAAAGGAGTGGAGTTTCATGGAAAGAAAATCAGACATTTGCAAATAAAACTCTATGTATTGTCTCTTACTGTCTTGTACTCTCTCTATATATGTTACTGTGAAAGACCGAAATTGGAGAATGTCGACTTTCACCGGTGAATGTCAACACATACCAAATATGTCTGTGAAAGATCTAATATTTCATTACATTCTTGTACAATCGGGCCCCCACCGGTGTATGTCGACAATCACAGATATGCTCTGGTGGAGGTCCAAAAGAGAGGAGCCGACAAAGAGGCGACTGGCTCTCTCCCGCCAAATCCTTTGTTCTGCTGAGAGAGCAAAGTAATTTATACTAAATGGATACTGCAGTAAATCGTGATCTTTTTCTTGAAAAGTTAAATGCATTAATTGCGGGTAAACGAGAAGACAATTGTTTTTATTTTTCTCAAGAAAAGTACTCTAAAATACTATCTGAAGTGGTTTCTGCTAAAACTAAGTGCAACAAACCTTTGGACTACAGACGATTAAAACGTTTTGACGTTTTAAAAATTAATGATGAAGAGAAGTTAATTGTACCATTAAAACCAGGGCAAACGAATTTACAGTATTATGTTACCAATGAAGAATTGTTCAGTATACTATATGAAACTTACACCAGAATAGGCCACGGAGGAAGAACACGTATGCTTAAAGAGTTGCAAGTTAAATACAAAAATATTACATATGAAGTTGTAATGTTGTATTTAAAATTATGCAAACAGTGTCAAATGAAACACAGTGTACCTAAGAAAGGTATTGTTGTGAAACCAATGGTCAGTTCTGAGTTAAACTCAAGATGTCAAGTTGATCTGATAGATCTGCAGTCCAACAGAGATGGCGAATATCAGCAATTCAAAGTGTCATAATAGTTTAAGTTGTTGCAATAAATAAGATTTGAATCACATAATTAAGTAATTTTTTTATTACTATTATTTTCTTTTCTCATTTAGAATGTACTGTGTGTTTTAAATTCTTGGTAAGAAAATATAAATCTCTAATGTACTGTGTGTTTTAAATTCTTGGTAAGAAAATATAAATCTCCAATTTCGGTCTTTCACAGTAACATATACATAAAGAGAAAACATAGACAAAGCCCTCTAACATAAGAGAAACACATGCATTTAAAAGTTAATCTACCTGCAAAAACTTGCTTTTATTCTGTTATTATAATAGAAGACTATATCTGTTAAATATTAGTTACACATATAAATAGTTAACAAATTAAATATATTCTCAGAGAGCGAACATAATTTAAATATCAAAGAATTTCAGTGAATTCCAGAGTGTATTGTAAAATATAGGTCTGGTTAATTAGTATACTTTAACATGCAAACATCATAATCTTGGTATTTCTACCCTTTTGTTGGCATTCTGTGGTTTTAAAGATGTGCACTGTGACTGCTACACTCATGTTAAAGGAATGTTTTCTTTGCATTTGCAAGTTCTCCCTTGAAAGGCTATGATTAACAAACCACAGGGAATATAAGCCACATGGCCAAACTCCATAAAAGTGTAGAGGGACTAATGACATAAAATAAAGCACAATGGGAATTCAGAGTAAAAAAGACAGTGACACCTTTTAATTGTTTTTCCTGGTATTCATTGAGATGATTATTTTACAGTAAACAAATAAAAATAAACAGATTCAAAGACAGATTTGGATTCCATTCATTATTAAAACCAGGTTAAAACAGTTTTTTTAAATGTAATTCTGAATATATTAGTGCATCTCACAAACTGCAAAAATACATAATTAAATTTTCATTATTACTACCATTTCTATATGATTGAAAGAGAAGATTGAATTATAATAATAATAATAATAATAATAATAATATTAATAATACATTTGAACTGAAACGAGAGACCATGCATCGAGATTGCAAGTGAAATGCATTGCAAGACTGGGCCTTATTAAATTCCCCCAAAAATTGCAACAGTTACAGAACGATTTAATTGAGCAAGCCAACAATTACTGGGCCAAATTCTAAAATCGTAAAGCATGAACACGTACGTGGCATTTCAGGGCATGATCATGTTCAATTAAGCAAATTGAAACAGCCAATAGTAATTGAGACCGTCATCATGACTTCAGTAAAACATGGCATTTAAATCTCAATCAATTAGTGTTTAGACGTCCGATATGCAATCGGGCCCGCAATCCAGATTTAAAAATCAATAAAAAACAAATGAAGAAACTCTTATAGTCCATGTGGGTGGGCTGATATGTACAGTGCCTTGCAAAAGTATTCACCCCCTTGACTTTTTACCTATTTTGTTACATTACAGTTCAATGCTTTGTTAATCTGAATTTTATGTGATGGATCAGAACACATTAGTCTAAGTTGGTGAAGTGAAATGAGGAAAATATATACATAAAATTATTTTTTAGAAACAGAAAACAGAAAATTGGCATGTGCATATGTGTTCACCCCCTTTGTTATGAAGCCCATAAAAAGCTCTGGTGCAACCAATTACCTTCAGAAGTCACATAATTAGTGCAATGATGTCCACCTGTGTGCAATCTAAGTGTCACATGATCTGTCCTTACATATACACACCTTTTTTGAAAGGCCCCAGAGGCTGCAACACCTAAGCAAGAGGCACCACTAACCAAATACTGCCATGTAGACCAAGGAACTCTCCAAACAAGTAAGGGACAATGTTGTTGAGAAATACAGGGTTAGGTTATAAAAAATATAAAAATGTTTGATGATCCCCAGGAGCACCATCATATCTATCATAACCAAATGGAAAGAACATGGCACAACAGCAAACCTGCCAAGAGACGGCCGCCCACCAAAACTCACGGACCGGGTAAGGAGGGCATTAATCAGAGAGGCAGCACAGAGACCTTAGGTAACCCTGGAGGAGCTGTAGAGTTCCACAGCAGAGACTGGAGAATCTGTACATAAGCTGTATGCTCCATAGAGTTGGGATTTATGGCAGAGTGGCCAGAAGAAAGCCATTACTTTCAGCAAAAAACGAAATGGCCCGTTTTGAGTTTGTGAAAATTCATGTGGGAGACTTCCAAAATGTATGGAGGAAGGTGCTCTGGTCTGATGAGACTAAAATGTAACTATTCGGCCATTAAAGAAAAAGCTATATCTGGCGCAAACTCAACACATCACATCACCCAAAGAACACCATCCCCACAGTGAAACATGGTGGTGGCAGCATCATGCTGTGGGGATGTTTTTCAGCAGCCAGGACTGGGAAACTGGTCAGAGTTGAGGGAAAGATGGATGGTGCTAAATACAGGGATATTCTTGAGCAAAACCTGTATCACCTTCCAGCAGGACAATGACCCCAAACACACTGCTAAAGCAACACTTGAGTGGTTTAAGGGGAAACATGTAAATGTGTTGGAATGGCCTAGTCAAAGCCCAGACCTCAATCCAATAGAAAATCTGTGGTCAGACTTAGAGATTGCTGTTCACAAGTGCACACCATCCACCTTGAAGGAGCTGGAGCAGTTTTACAAGGAGGCATGGGCAAAAATCCCAGTGGTAAGATGTGGCAAGCTCTTAGAGACTTATGCAAAGCGACTTGGAGCTGTGATTGCCTCAAAAGGTGGCTCTACAAAGTATTGACTTTAGGGGGGTGAATAGTTATATACATTGACTTTTTCTGTTATTTTGTCCTATTTGTTATTTGCTTCACAATAAAAAAAAAAAACATCTTTAAAGTTGTGGGCATGTTCTGTAAATTAAATGATGCAAACCCTCAAACAATCCATGTTAATTCCAGGTTGTGAGGCAACAAAAATGCCAAGGGGGTGAATACTTTTGCAAGGCACTGTATTAACTCCTTGATTCCCAAGATTGATATAATACGGAAATTATACGTAAAAAAAAAAAGTTATTGCAAATTTGCGAGTTTGAGACTGTTGTGCAATTAATTCTAATGTCTTACATCACTTTCCTTTATTTATATTGGCTTTTATAGTGTTACGAACAGGTGTTTAACACCCTTGCGAGTCCTCTCTAGTACTCGTAGAATTTTTTGTGACATTTTCCATTTACGGGTTTGAAGGCAATTGCGGGCTTGTGGAATTGTTGTAATTAGATCTCAATTTGCGACTTTAGCAATTTTAATTTTTACGGGCTTGAAAGATCAAAGGCTTAGATGGGTCGGAGTTACGATTTTGACAACCGCAGGAATTGTCAGCCTGTAGCTCGCAAAAAGATTGCAGGTAGCTAGAGGTGGCCAATTAAATACTAGTAACTTTTGCAGGCTACATAATGGGCTTCATTAATTGAGATTTTGACAATTTAATAGGACCCTGTGAGTTTGCATTGTTCCGTTGTTTCCAACTGTCTGTGACCTCATGGACTGTAACACACCAGTCAAATCTTTAAGTTCATGGTCATTCTGATCCACTTGGTATTCATGGCAGAGATACTGGAGTGGATTGCCAGTTCCTTTTCCAGTGGGCCACAGCATACAGCTCCTGGTATTCATAGATGGTCCCCCATACAAGTACTGACCCCACCCAACACTTCAGCATGGTGTGAACTCTTGGTTCCCTGATTGGAATGGAGCCCAGGTCGCAGAGATGAAAACACCAAATCCTAACCACTGGACCACCAGGGAACCCATATTGGAAAACTACTGACATTGTAATACGAGAACAGCACTTGACAGACAAGACCAGAATATATAGTTTGTGGTGACTGTGCCTCACAACTCTGCTCTTGTTAGTTTATTATGGAATACCATATTTGATATCTTTACTCAACTGGTATTTATGTACAAAATATATTGTTTGAGTCTTTTCCACCTCCACACTAACAGTAGACATTTAAGATGCCAAGAGACAAAAAATTAATTTACTCTGAATCATGTGCTATATAATATTTTATATTTCAAATGACATATGTTTGATACATATTTTAATTATTGCTGGTTTTCTAAAAATCTGTTTGTTTACTATGTTTTCATGTATACATATTTATTATTAGTAGCAAGTTTTTGGTAGTTTATTAAAAATTATTCATTTTGCAGGTCTTCTCAAGTAATAATATTAACTCACATAAACTTTTACACAATTGTATTGAACGTCTTGAATTAACTTACATCTAGACACAACAACATCCATTAGATATATATTCGACTTTTTATTCTAATCCTCTTAAAGCCTTTTCTAGATTGGATTATTTATTTCCATCACATTCTCTTACTGCTAAGATTCAATCAACAAAAACTAAACACATATTTATATTAGATCATCCAATGGTATAGGCTGACATTAATATGTCTAATCCTCAATTATATTGGCAAAATGATATAGATAATTATCTTTGTTCAATAAGAGATACCAATGTAATTTAAGAAGCCTCTAAAACAGTCTTAAAGGGACTCTGTCACCCCCAAATCAAGCTGTTTTATACAGCATTTTATAAAGAGCATGAAAAACTGGCTATATGGCTATATGTTGTCTTATATACTGAATTAACCTTCCAAGCTGATGCTTTAATCATAGCACAAGCTGAAATGTAATAATATAAAAAAATACATTTTTCCACCATTGTTACAAAACTGGGAAATTATTAGCAAATCTTATAAAAAATGCAAATAAAAATAAAACGCTGATCTTAGAGGTTACAAATATATTATTTTCACACTATATCATAAAATGATTCTCCTTGTAATTTCAAAATAGCAAGTATAATATTACTCACAATAATACAATCCATCCTGGGCTTTACTTAAAGATTTGTAATACACAGTACTACAGTAGGCATATGCTTAAAGGGAGCCATGTTTAAAATTGTATTGAATTAAAGAGTGAAGCCTTTTTGGGCACAAAAGACCAAAAGAATATATGGCCATATCCAAATTTCAGATGTGACGGAAAGCTTCTCAGCCAGCAGACATTGGTTTAACCGATTCAAGCAAAGGAACAACCTCTACAACATTAATGTCACGGGAGAAGCGCTGAGTACTGACACCAAAGCTACTGCAACCTTTCCAGCCCCTTATAATGACATTGTGGAAAGAGGCAATTATCCACCAGAACTGGTCTTCAACGTCATCGACACAGGACGGTTCTGGAAGAGAATGCCAAGCCGCACCTTCATATTCTGTGAACTGAAGCAAGTTCAAAGACGCCAAAGACTAGCTTACCCTTCTTCTGGGTGGGAATGCCAGTGCTGACTTCAAGCTCTACCACTGCTGGTGTACCACTCAAAAACACCTAGAGCCACGAAGGACATTCCTAAAGTTAGAATTTCAACCGTAAAGCTTGGATCGCAATGGACATCTTCAAGAACTGATTCAGCGGGCATTTCTGTCCATCTGGAGATGCTACCTCAGGCGTAAAGGGCTTAAAGGAATTGATGCCTAAGAGTTCATGTTAATGGACAATGCTCCAAGTCACCCTACCAACTTGGCTGAGCTCCATCATTGCTGCAGTAGTTTTTCTGCCTCTCATCCATCCATTCCACAGCTCATTGACCAAACAGACAGCAAGGACAAACAATCCATGAGAGATTTGTGGAAAACGTATATCATCATGCAGGCCATAACCAACATAGATTTGTCCTAGAAGAAGGTGACACAGCAATGTCTCAAAGCTGTTTGCAGGAAGATACGGGCAGAGCTGTGTGTGAATGTGTAACCAAACAGCCCATCATAGCGGCGATAGTAGACCTGGTGAATAGAGCTGGACTGGGTACAAGCTTCAGGGGAGAGCCTGGCCAACGAGGACCTCTGACAACTGGGCATTGAGGAAGCCTAGAAAAGCAGTGACTCTGGCTGAGGGACAAAAATAACTTTCCACTGAGCTCCACAGCAACAGTTTGCGGACCATCCATGACCTTATGGATAATTTAGTGGGCAATGGACACTGTGAGGAGCAGAAATGTGAGACATTGCGTTCTTGGGGCAACGTCTTACTACCAGCATCTGCTGGGTGGCCACAGAAAAAAAAAGACTAATGTCTTTGGATGAATTTGCTTTAAAAAAAAGTTGGGTTGGGGGATAAGCCTGAAGCTTCCCTGACTGCTACTTAAAGTGGTCCATTTATTTTCTGTGTGCCGTTTCATAAAATTTTATAATAATAAAAAAAAAGCATGTTTGACTGTAGGCAAGACACACTTGTCTTTGTGCTCCTCAGCTGGTTGCCGCCACACACACACGACACCATCTGAACCAAACAGGTTTATCTTGGTTTCATCGGACAGAACACAGTTCCAGTAATCCATGTCCTTAGTCTGCTAGTCTTCAGCACACTGTTTGAGGGCATTCTTGTGCATCATCTTTAGAAGAGGCTTCCTTCTGGGACAACAGCCATGCAGACCAATTTGATGCAGTGTGCGGCGTAAGGTCTGATCACTGACATACTGACCCCCTACCCCCCTGCTTGAGTGCTGCTGGCACTGGGGAGCTACAGTTCATTGAGGGAACCATGAACACCAACATGTACTGTGACATACTGAAGCAGAGCATGATCCCCTCCCTTCGGAGACTGTGCCGCAGGGCAGTATCCCAACATGATAATGACCCCAAACACATCTTCAAGACCACTGCCTTTCTAAAGAAGCTGAAGGTAAAGATGATGCTGGCCAAATGGAAGGTGGTAGAGTGCAAGGTCTCTAACATCCACCAGCTCTGTGATGTCAGCCTGGAGGAGTGGAAGAGGACTCCGGTGACAACCTGTGAAGCTCTGGTGAACTCCATGCCCATGAGGGTTAAGGCAGTGCTGGAAAACACCAAATATTGACACTTTGAACATTTCCACATAGCGGTGTACTCACTTTTGTTGCCAACGGTTTAGACATTAATAGCTGTGTGTTGAGTTATTTTGAGGGGACCGCAAATTTACACTGTTATACAGGCTGTACACTTACTACTTTACATTGTAGCAGAGTGTCATTTCTTCAGTGTTGTCACATGAAAATATATAATAAAATATTTACAAAATTGTGAGGGGTGTACTAACTATATTTTGTGAAATACTGTATATATATATATATATATATATATATATATATATATATATATATATATATATAAATATCAGAGTCCACTATGGGAAAGGGTCTTTGGGAGGTGTGATGTTATGGGAAGAGGTCTTGGGGAGCGGTACTAGGTGAGTTGGTATTGGGGGCCCAGCAGAAAAAACATTTTTTATAACCCCCTCTGGGTGAACAGATTTTCCTCACATTACAATTCCAAAAACAAAATTTTAGTTTTCAGTGCTTTCCATGAAATTAGTTTTGCTTATTGTACTAAAAAATGTGTCCAGAATTTAAAAAAAGTCTGCGCGTGCCTTCAACCCCCTGTAAAGACATAGAAATGCTTCAGAGAAGCCTGAATGCCTCAAATTTATGAAGAAGCTTTAATGGTGTTGGATTCAAGACATGACTACTGAAATCCGACACAAGGGCTAATACCGCCTACTACTACCCTATAGACCTCCATGGTACCCTAACTACTGCTATGAAACCCCATGCCCACACGGAAATCCACATGGACTGCCATACTCGCTACCACTTGCTTCCTAATAAAAAAATGAAATACAATAAAAGAAAAAAAAAATACAGAAAATAAATATTTACAGAAAACAAAAGAGTAACACTAAATAAAAACGACTATTAAAAATTAAAAAATAATTACTGACCATCAGAAACGGTACAGGAAATTGGCTAAAATAAGTGTCAATCATATTTCAGCCAATCAAAAGCCATAAAAATAGTATAAAAGGTGAGGGTGTTGTCAGAAAGCTCTAGTCAGCAGGGATAGTCTAATTTATTTTATTTATCTTTTTTTTTTTTTTTTTTTTTTTTTTACAGCTGTGCATATTTTTTGGGTGGAGGTCATTTCCATGGGCTGAAGATAAGAAGTAGAAGGTCTTAAATCAAGCAACAATAGGACTGATTTCAGATTTATACTAGCACCATGGATGTGCCCGCTTTTTCCAGGGTTGAAGATTGAAAACCAGGGTATTGAGTATTATTGCTGGAGGATCATCAAGAGGAAGGTAAACATAACAGTTGTAATTTTTTTTGTACAATTATTTTTTGTTGTCATATTTTCTTCTATAATAACTTTTTGTAAAAGTTAGGTAACATGGGGGTTCATAAGGAACCCTGTGGTATAGGGGATACTTTTAGCAACCAAAAAGGACCACCATAAGCTATAGTATACCATGGAGGTCTGTAATGACCCCCATGGTATAGGTGTTAATGTTAGGCGCTATAGTAGGGTCATAGTGTTTTTTATGATTATAGTTTGGCATACCATGGGCGTAGGAGGAAAGGGCTTAATGGCTCCAGCTACTGATGGGGGAATCCTGGGGGATACCTGAGTGTAGGTAGCATGGTTATGGGCATTATAGAGATCCAGACTCTGACGCTCCTAAAGGTATACTTTAGGCAGGCGGAGAGCACGTTAGAGCTCGAGAGCTACAGCCAAAATTCCCTGGGTGCAAATCAGTACATTTTAGGAACTTTTTTTTTTTCTGGGAGCAATTGAACAGCTCAGCAAATTTGCTTTTAAAACCTTCCATAGCTATGAATTACCCTTTTGTGAATTCCAACGGGAACAATGAAATGGATGTCCTATACATTTTATTTTTTTAAGGCATACACATAAGCAACTGTTATAAAGCAAGGGATGATCACCCTCATCATTTATTGGATTGTGAACTATTTTTGTATTATATTTACGATGCATGTGAATTGGAGATTAATAAACCACAGATGTCCCCTATATTATTCACATAAGCATTTTGGATATCTAGGATACACTATGTCTTGTTCAGAGTCTTCATTCAGACAACTTAAATTACATAACTTAGTGAGTAGTACAAAATAAAGTGGACAAATGCAAAAACATATTCTTAGTGTTTTTTTTCTATCATCCATTTATTAAGTATATGAATATGATTATTTTACATTGTTTTGCGTAAGGAGTCTTGACTATAAATGGTGGACAAAGCTTGTATCTCATATAGGTTTATAATATTTCACCTGTATGGTGAATTTCAAAGCAACTATTTTCACCAAAAGCTTAATATAATATGTAATATTGAGTGTTAACTGAAATAAAAATACTCCACAGATTGGTCATTTGAATTTTTTTTATTGGTATGTGTCAGGTAAAACTTTGTACATGCACTAGTTTGTGTAATATTAACAATAATTCTAATACAGGAACTGAAATATTCATGATTACCTGCTGTTGAGGATATAAAAGACAAATCTATGGAATATTGATAGTAAAAAATAAATTTATTACAAGAAAGACACACAACAGTGTTGCAAATAAATGGCAAGCACAAAATGTATTTGACTCACATTTGGTTATAAACATGAGATATCAGACAACAAATTGTACACCTGCTAGAATATAATATCTCTACAACTAGGTACAGCCAAAAATATGTGTATGTTGTATGTCTATTGCATAAAAGCTCCTATATGGTAAAGCAGTAGTCTATTAATGCTGCTTTCTTAGTACAATGAAAATGATTTAATAATAATTAAAGATTAAATTGCTAATTTTAGCAACAAAAAAAAATTAATAAACAGTCTGCTAACTAATACATCTCTTTAGAAATACAGTGTGAAAGAAAACAAGCCAGCGATCCCGGACTGTTCCATAAAGTGGCATGTCTGGTTCCAATTACAGCAAAGAAAGTCAAATTTCAGATTATGAAACATTCACTAGAAATAATTTGTAGTAGTTATACGATATAAAAAATTTAGATTTTCAATTAGTATAACACTGACAGCTTTAGACTGAGAGGAGTTTACATACTTCTTATCATTCTATGTACAGCAGGTAGTAATCATGGTCCTCCATTTATAATATGCAGATATCCCTAATCCGCAAAGTAAGTGGCAGATCAATGTGAAACATCTCCTACATTAAGAGTCTAAATTATTATATATTTCTTAGCATACAAATATATAAGTCTGATATGTCAAAACTACATTGCTCAATTTTGAAGTTGATCTGGTGTCGAACTCAAAACTGCATCTGTGTTATATGTTGAGGAGCTCAGGGTTGGGCAAGAATTCACCATGAACTGATCCAGGCTCCTCATCATGAAAAATATGAGTTCTTGATCTATCCTCTCAGCAAGCTGACCCCAATAAAGCTGTCTCTAAATTAAGCAATGAAGTTTTGAAGTTACAGAATGGGAATTCACTGGCCATGAACATATTCATCTTTACAATACCGCATCAAGAGATCTATTTCCAAGTTTACATCCTAGAAAGAATTGGTGACATTATGTGCATTGTCTCTATATTTAACCTTCAAAAAGCACAACGTTACTCCCTTAGCAATATATGGTTTATATATGCTTTGCTTCTGATCCATGATTTATATTTTATATCTTATAACCATGGAGAACAGCAGGATTTTTCTGTTTATACACATTGAATTAGTTGTATGTTGACCAAAAAATAAATAAAAGGAGTAAAAAATAGTAATAAAAAAAAAAAAAAGACCAATTTGTTTTGGCAGATGTCATATCAAGTCCATTTGATTCATAGAGTTTGACAGATCTGCAGATTTTACTATCTCAAAAAGTGCACAGATATCCTAGTTATAGCTCACATCTGAAGATCATTCAAACAATGAAGAAAATGTATCTTGGTTATATTGTAACTAACCATGTTACAGCTATCAACCTGTAAGTATATAGATTCTGAACTAAAATTCAAGAAATGGCAAGTAAAACCTGAAAACATTTTTTTAAAATAATTACGTGTCTACAGGAACATGTAACATCAGTTGAGAAGTTTTAACAGTATTTTAACCCTGCATGCTACACATCTCAAAATATAAAAACATCTACTTAACTAATTTGTATGATTGGCAATAAAACAAAATATCTTTGAAAATTGCTTTATAAGCACAGCATTAAACTGAATAGAAGACTGGATCTAAACATGACATCAATTCCAAGAGTATATTCTTGATCAATGTAATGGGGTGATAAATATGCAAAAGAAAACTATATTTTTGAGTGTGGTATTAATTTATAAATCACTGCATCCACTGTCAAACCACTTTAAAAAAAAAAATAACCCTAGGCCTCTCAGATTCAGTAAAAGTGATGATGTAAACGTTTCAGAACATGGTCAATAGCAGTGGTACTCAATGGGTCTCAAAGGCTATTGACAAGTAATTACTTGTATAAGAAACTATTTTATGGTGTCTACTTTCAATTCTAAACTTTCTATCATCAAAACAATAATTACCATTTTAAAATTATGTCCATATTTTTATAATAAAATTATTGTTGCATGGTTATAGGATCTAAGAAACAAAAACACACTAAACGGAGATGGTGAAATGTCTTCTAATTATGTAATGATTACCAATCCACCATCTACAATGCTTAGTGGAAACTATGTTTTATGGAGATAGCTCAGTATACAGTAATGGCTGTAACTCACAATTTCCTATGCTTTTACAAAATATTCATGGACATTAAATGACTGATTTGTAAAGCCACCATGTATAGAAAACTAGATGATTCATGGGCTGAAAGTGCAAATAGTGCCAACCCAAAAGAATACATATATATATTAAACAAATACAATAGTAAAATTATTAAACAATTAGGGAGCATTATTTTCCTCAAGATGTACATTTCCTTTTGAAATAACATTAAAATTGATCTGAAAATTCTTGGATCTTTCTTATGTTTGCATTAAGGCAATTAGATATTCTCAGCACTAGGTTTCCAAGAAATGTCTCAGATTTGAGCTGATAGCAGCACAGATTTTGCAGAATTCATATTTATTTTTAAACTTACAAGAGGAGAAACATCCAGCGGTACTAAGTCAAAGATTACCTCAAATCGTAAAATCTTAGTATTTCAACAGTCTAAGCTGTAAGATCAGTGGTCTGCCTAATGCCACCATCCGGCAGTGCACCAAAGGTAGTTAACGCAGGAGCTACATGCAACATCCTTTTGAAAAAATACGCCAACAGGAACATGGTATTCTAGAGCCATCTTAGGAAACACCTTTTTTTTTTTTACATGGTTTCTGATGATCTACTGGTGTTCAGTTTAAACTCATTTTGCTTAATTTTGATAGCAAGGTGTTACACTTCTATTCTAGCTTTTACATATTTTCTGTACCCTTTGTATAGCAATGTGGAAAATTACGGTGCTTTAAAAATAAAAAGAGATATAAAACTTGAATATGTATTGATATGCAGTGCAAAAACATGTTAGTGACAATACCCTGTTATGTCCTTTTACAATGCTTAAGAAACTATATCATTTGTCACTTTTCATTATTTTCTCAATCTCATCTGGACTTCTTCAAATGTTGCACATATAAATGTATTTCCCAATTATTTCACTCATGGAGCATATTTGTTACTCAAATGCATTGGACCAGGACCTCAAAATGAGACTGTAATGTCACAATGCTTCCCAATACTCTAAATATGTATGTGAACTTCTACAAGAAAATAAAACCAGAGGGCCTAAAAAGCCCATTGTTAATAAGAAGAGTCCTCAATTTGTTTCATACATTTAAATAAACTCATTGATAAATGTAGCCCTAACAATGTGCTTTGAGAGGGTAATACTGCTTGCTTCTACCATGTGGGAAATACTAAAATGGCATATGGAAAGGATACTATATATATTTTTTTATACCAATGATATTTAAAGTAGCTATTTCAAATATTAAATATAAAACGCAAAAAAAACCTAACTAGGTTATTTAATTAATGTTATTCTTTTGAATTAAATTATAAAGTTCACACTTCACTCACACCCAAACACAACAGAGCTTCTGGTACCACCCATTTCTTTCTGTTCTCTCTCATGTGGCGATTCATGTTTCACAGCCTTGTCCTAAGCTACAATACTAGTGTCTCACACAACATGTCAATGTCTTATTGCAGCAGTTTGACACTGGTAGTGTGAATCCGCACCAGGAGATGTGGCCTTAGGTCACATCTGTGAAACATGGCACCCTAAAGGTAAAATTGTACTTGTGAGCCATTTAATGCGAGTGTTCAGACTTAGCACTGCTAAGTATCCTTGTATGTTTATTTCTTGGCAGGGATAGCTGGGTATGGTTTTAACTTCTAGGTTAATTACTTTATTGTTTGACAGAGTTCTTCTAGCACTTAATTGGTTCTTGCTGAAAGGAAAAAAAAAAGTTGGTTTCCAAAACAAACTTTTTATTGTTTTTAATTTTCGTTTAATGGTGGAAAAATCTGTTCCCTTACAAATGTCGGATACTGAAGTGTATCGAATGGAACATGCTATTTTTTTGTATTCTAAAATGTTATTTTCACATGAATTACAGTGAAAAAGAGAGTAAATTTTGTTTGAGCCCAACTAAGAAATACAGAAGAAGAAATTCTGGAATAATAGTACGGCTGTGCACAAGAAAAAAAAACAATATTGGGAAAATTCCAAAAGATATGATTAAATGCAAAAAGAAAACTGATGCAATATAACAGTAAATTGTCACTTTTATAAATGTTTATGTAATGTCAGTTTTTGAGATTACCCAACAAAATTAAAATAGAGTTTCTACCTTTCCTAAAATATATGATGACTAGACTACGTAAACAGGGTATTTTTGCAGGCTAGGTCACGTTCATGTAGCCTTTTGAGAAATCTATGTACCGGATTCACAACACTGTTTTAAAATACATGTTTAACTCCTCTTTATTTCTGTTCTGATAAATTATTGTGTACATTTTTAGTTTTGTGTTTCCCAAAACTATGTAAGCAAGGCCTAATTGTTTACATTTTAGTGAATTAGGAGTGCAAATGCACCCAAACTGCACACCCAATTACTTATTTCATCTTTGTCTTTGCTGGGATGTGCAGTGACTTCCAATCACTTTGTACCTGACCAGCATCAAAGTGTTAAATTAACATGTATTTAGGATGGCTTTGAAGAGCTCAAAGTAAGCAGCAGGCTGGGTCTCCATTCCTCTGTAAGATCTGGCGTCCCCAAACATGAGACATTCCATTTTAGTGACTCATTATACATTCCTCTTCTTTTGCCCTTTGTCCTCTCTGGGAGTTTTTCAGACACTGATCCTACATGTGTTGGGAAAATATTTTCAGCTGACATATCTTCCTGTTTTTATACTTTATTTTTATTTCATTTGCCCGACTCCTGTGCAAGTAATTTACGTAGTGGTCATCTCCCTCTTATACTATCTCGGAGGGTAAAATGAGCTGTGCACCCAACATGATAAGAATATAAAATAACATAATGGTACAGATATTTTACCTACTGGCTACAGATGCTTTGGGGTAGCTTGAGACATGACAATGTCCATTGATCATTTTCATGAAATGGAGTTGTGGTTATTAACAAAATGAAGTTAACAACTTCAAAAGCTGGTGCAATATCTCCTACTTTCCAAAAAGTATAGTCCACATTAATAAATATACAAGCTTGTAATGTACAATCCTGTTGAATATTTTTCCAAAGCCTTGGTGCACCCCTTCATCGAAGAGATTACTCATTTAGATATCTTTAATCCCTTAGCCAATATTTCCTATGGTTCCCTCCCGCCTTTCATGAGAAAAAAAAAAAAAAAGTAAAATAAAAAGAATCAGTAGTGTTTTTGCTGCACCGAGGCTTCAATCAATCTTCTATCTTGTTAACTGGCCAACTACTTTCAGAAGGGTCTTATTTTCCTGCTTTAGTTGTTTATTTTCATCTTCTATATCATCCAGATCCTTTGGAACAAAATAAGAAAAGTTATTCAACAGAAAGATTGTTTAGCCAAACCAAACACAATGTGAAGTTATAAATGACAAGTAAAACAATAGGTTATCACAGTATATATATATATATATATATATATATATATATATATATATATATATATATATATATATATATATATATATATATATATATATTAGTAGTACAAATAAGGAATAGTACATTAGTGATTCTATTTTAATGTCTAAAAAATAAGTCATCAGTAACCGTGAAACAGTACTTTATGTGGTTAAGTGACCTGGTTTGAGAAAAATCCATCCATTGCTATGACTAAAACTGTGAAATACAGTAAGCATATGCTTAAAAAGAGCCATGTTTAAAATGGTTTGGATTGACAAGAGTGACAGTGCATTATGTGGTCTCATTTGCATGTCCCGCCCAGTTTTTCCAGAGTGCAGTGCATATACTGTGTTTCTGAGAAATTTGAGCAGGAAATGAGTTTTTATTAACTTATTTTTTAGAACTTCAAATAGAATCAGTAATGCACTATTTCTCATTTGTACGGTGGAGGGCTTCTATCACTCTTAGCCCACCATATGTGAAACAATTGTATGTATGTATGTATGTGTGTATATATATATATTTTAATAGTACAAATAAGGATTAGTACATTAGTGATTCTAATTGAAAAAAAAAAAGTTAATAAAAACGTATTTCCTGCTCAAATTTCTCAGAAATACAGTATATGCACTGCACTCTGGGAAAACTGGGCGGAACATGCACATGAGACCACATAGTGCACCGTCATGCTGTCAATCCACACCATTTTAAACATTGCTCCTTTTAAGCATATGCTAACTATATTTCACAGTTTTAGGCATAGCAATGGATAGATTTTTCACAAACCATGGGGGGGGGGGGGAGGTTGAGGATGGGGGGGGGGGGAGGTTGAGGATGGGGGGGGGGGAGGTTGAGGATGGGGGGGAGGTTGAGGATGGGGGGGGGGAGGTTGAGGATGGGGGGGGGAGGTTGAGGATGGGGGGGGGAGGTTGAGGATGGGGGGGGGGAGGTTGAGGATGGGGGGGGGAGCTTGAGGATGGGGGGGGAGCTTGAGGATGGGGGGGGGAGCTTGAGGATGGGGGGGGGAGCTTGAGGATGGGGGGGGAGCTTGAGGATGGGGGGGAGCTTGAGGATGGGGGGGAGCTTGAGGATGGGGGAGCTTGAGGATGGGGGAGGTTGAGGATGGGGGAGGTTGAGGATGGGGGAGGTTGAGGATGGGGGAGGTTGAGGATGGGGGAGGTTGAGGATGGGGGAGGTTGAGGATGGGGGAGGTTGAGGATGGGGGAGGTTGAGGTTGAGGAAGGGGGTTGAGGAAGGGGGTTGAGGATGGGGAAGGGGGTTGAGGATGGGGAGGAAGGGGGTTGAGGAAGGGGGTTGAGGATGGGGGGTTGAGGTTGAGGATGGGGGGTTGAGGTTGAGGATGGGGGGTTGAGGTTGAGGATGGGGGGTTGAGGTTGAGGATGGGGGGGTTGAGGTTGAGGATGGGGGGGTTGAGGTTGAGGATGGGGGGGTTGAGGTTGAGGAAGGGGGTTGAGGAAGGGGGGTTGAGGTTGAGGAGGGAGGTTGAGGTTGAGGAAGGGGGTTGAGAATGAGGAAGGGGGTTGAGAATGAGGAAGGGGGTTGAGAATGAGGAAGGGGGTTGAGAATGAGGAAGGGGGTTGAGAATGAGGAAGGGGGTTGAGAATGAGGAAGGGGGTTGAGAATGAGGAAGGGGGTTGAGAATGAGGAAGGGGGTTGAGAATGAGGAAGGGGGTTGAGAATGAGGAAGGGGGTTGAGAATGAGGAAGGGGGTTGAGAATGAGGAAGGGGGTTGAGAATGAGGAAGGGGGTTGAGAATGAGGAAGGGGGTTGAGAATGAGGAAGGGGGTTGAGAATGAGGAAGGGGGTTGAGAATGAGGAAGGGGGTTGAGAATGAGGAAGGGGGTTGAGGATGAGGAGGGGGGTTGAGGATGAGGAGGGGGGTTGAGGATGAGGAGGGGGGTTGAGGACTAGAATGGGGGGGGTTGAGGTTGAGGAGGGAGGTTGAGGATAGAGGTTGAGGAGGGAGGTTGAGGAGGGAGGTTGAGGAGGGAGGTTGAGGATGAGGAGGGGGGCTTGAGGAGGGGGGATGAGGAGGGGGGATGAGGAGGGGGGATGAGGAGGGGGGGACGAGGAGGGGGGGACGAGGAGGGGGGGACGAGGAGGGGGGGACGAGGAGGGGGGGACGAGGAGGGGGGGACGAGGAGGGGGGGACGAGGAGGGGGGGACGAGGAGGGGGGGACGAGGAGGGTGGGACGAGGAGGGGGGGTTGAAGATGAGGAGGGGGGGTTGAAGATGAGGAGGGGGGGTTGAAGATGAGGAGGGGGGGTTGAAGATGAGGAGGGGGGGTTGAAGATGAGGAGGGGGGGGTTGAGGATGAGTAGGGGGTTGAGGATGAGTAGGGGGTTGAGGATGAGTAGGGGGTTGAGGATGAGTAGGGGGTTGAGGATGAGTAGGGGGTTGAGGATGAGTAGGGGGTTGAGGATGAGTAGGCGGTTGAGGATGAGGAGGGAGATTTAGGATGAGGAGGGAGGTTGAGGAGGGAGGTTGAGGAGGGGGTTGAGGAGGGGGTTGAGGAGGGGGGTTGAGGATGAGGAGGGGGGTTGAGGATGAGGAGGGGGGGTTGAGGATGAGGAGGGGGGTTGAGGATGAGGAGGGGGGTTGAGGATGAGGAGGGGGGTTGAGGATGAGGAGGGGGGTTGAGGATGAGGAGGGGGGTTGAGGATGAGGAGGGGGGTTGAGGATGAGAAGGGGGGTTGAGGATGAGAAGGGGGGTTGAGGACGGGGAAGAGACACAGGGAAGGGAGAGGGGAGAAGAGACACAGGGGAGGGAGAGGTGAGAAGAGACACAGGGGAAGGAGAGGGGAGAAGAGACACAGGGGAAGGAGAGGGGAGAAGAGACACAGGGGAGAGAGTGGGGTGAAGAGACACAGGGGAGAGAGTGGGGTGAAGAGACACAGGGGAGAGAGTGGGGTGAAGAGACACAGGAGAGAGAGAGGGGCACACAAGAGGGGGACACAGAGGGCACAAGAGTGACACAGGGGGTAGCACATTTGCCACCCTCAGCTTATACTCGAGTCACTCATTTTTCCCAGTATTTTGTGGTAAAATAGGTGCCTCGGCTTATACTCGGGTCGGCTTATACTCGAGTATATACGGTATCTAGATTACATACATCCATAAAAGTATTACTACTAGTCATGAACTTAATGAAACTCCATCACTTAAAAAAGTAGGAATATTTTGAACGATAATTCAAATTTGGCTAAAGATGGTTTGAAACGCCTTCTCTATATTTCTGTCCCTTTTCAATAACTGTCAATTGAAATATCTCAAACTGTGATATCATGTTTCAGAAAAACACAGCAAGATGTAAACCAATTTTTGAAAAAACAAACAAAAAAAAAACAATGGGGGAGGTTGAGGATGGGGGGGTTGAGGATGGGGAAGGGGGTTGAGGATGGGGAGGAAGGGGGTTGAGGATGGGGGGGTTGAGGAAGGGGGTTGAGGATGGGGGGGTTGAGGTTGAGGAAGGGGGTTGAGGAAGGGGGTTGAGGAAGGGGGTTGAGAATGAGGAGGGTTGTTGAGAATGAGGAAGGGGGTTGAGAATGAGGAAGGGGGTTGAGAATGAGGAAGGGGGTTGAGAATGAGGAAGGGGGTTGAGAATGAGGAAGGGGGTTGAGAATGAGGAAGGGGGTTGAGAATGAGGAAGGGGGTTGAGAATGAGGAAGGGGGTTGAGAATGAGGAAGGGGGTTGAGAATGAGGAAGGGGGTTGAGAATGAGGAAGGGGGTTGAGAATGAGGAAGGGGGTTGAGAATGAGGAAGGGGGTTGAGAATGAGGAAGGGGGTTGAGAATGAGGAAGGGGGTTGAGAATGAGGAAAGGGGTTGAGAATGAGGAGGGGGGTTGAGAATGAGGAGGGGGGTTGAGAATGAGGAGGGGGGTTGAGGATGGGGGGGATGAGGACTAGAATGGGGAGGTTGAGGAGGAGGAGAGAGGTTGAGGAGGAGGGGGGCTTGAGGAGGAGGGGGGCTTGAGGAGGAGGGGGGCTTGAGGAGGAGGGGGGCTTGAGGAGGAGGGGGGCTTGAGGAGGAGGGGGGCTTGAGGAGGAGGGGGGCTTGAGGAGGAGGGGGGGATGAGGAGGGGGGGATAAGGAGGGGGGGATAAGGAGGGGGGGATAAGGAGGGGGGGGATAAGGAGGGGGGGATAAGGAGGGGAGATGAATAGGGGGGGATGAATAGGGGGGATGAGGAGGGGGGATGAGGAGGGGGGATGAGGAGGGGGGATGAGGAGGGGGGATGAGGAGGGGGGTGAGGAGGGGGGTGAGGAGGGGGGTGAGGAGGGGGGTGAGGAGGGGGGTGAGGAGGGGGGTGAGGAGGGGGGATGAGGAGGGGGGATGAGGAGGGGGGGTGAGGAGGGGGGGTTGAGGATGAGGAGGGGGGTTGAGGATGAGGAGGGGGGTTGAGGATGAGGAGGGGGGTTGAGGATGAGGAGGGGGGGTTGAGGATGAGAAGGGGGGGTTGAGGAGGGGTTTGAGGATGAGTAGGGGGTTGAGGATGAGGAGGGAGGTTTAGGATGAGGAGGGAGGTTGAGGAGGGGGTTGAGGAGGAGGGGGTTGAGGATGAGGAGGGAGGTTGAGGAGGGGGTTGAGGAGAGGGTTGAGGAGGGAGGTTGAGGAGGGAGGTTGAGGAGAGGGTTGAGGATAAGGAGGGGGGTTGAGGACGGGGAAGAGACACAGGGAAGGGAGAGGGGAGAAGAGACACAGGGAGGGAGAGGGGAGAAGAGACACAGGGGAGGGAGAAGGGAGAAGAGACACAGGGGAGGGAGAAGGGAGAAGAGACACAGGGTAGAGGGGAGAAGAGACACAGGGGAGGGAGAGGGGAGAAGAGACACAGGGGAGGGAGAGGGGAGAAGAGACACAGGGGAGGGAGAGGGGAGAAGAGACACAGGAGAGAGAGAGGGCACACAAGAGGGGGACACAGAGGGCACAAGAGTGACACAGGGGGCAGCACATTTGCCACCCTCGGCTTATACTCGAGTCACTCATTTTGTATATATATTTTGTGGTAAAATAGGTGCCTCGGCTTATACTCGGGTCGGCTTATACTCGAGTATATACGGTATCTAGATTACATACATCCATAAAAGTATCACTACTAGTCATGAACTTAATGAAACTCCATTACTTAAAAAAGTAGGAATATTTTGAGCGATAATTCAAATTTGGCTATAGATGGTTTGAAACGCCTTCTCTATATTTCTGTCCCTTTTCAATAACTGTCAATTGAAATATCTCAAACTGTGATATCATGTTTCAGAAAAACACAGCAAGATGTAAACCAATTTTTGAAAAAACAAACAAAAAAAAACAATTTTTTCTTTCATTATCTCAGAGAAGGGATGAAGCCTAAATGTATGTATTCAAAAGTAGATCATCACATAAATAAATTTTTTATAGTTTTACAAATGTATACACTGTGCCACAATGGTGAATATCAGTAAAATATTACAGTAAATGCTAAAAAACATGAAAACAATTCAAGGGGATAACAACTATTTCACTCCTTGTCCTATATTTTATTTATACGTCTCTGGTCCTTCTGGGCAAGTATTTTACCAGATTTTTAAGAACACAGGTGGATCAAGTAGTGACTGTCATTATAGTTTACTTAAGGGTCCTCATACAAGAATACCCTGAAAACTAACCTTGTTCTGGCTCTCAAAGACTGAAGTTGGACAATCCTGTTAGGCATGATTTCAAATGGCTGTGTAGATTTAACTCTTTAGAGGACAATGAGGACCCGCAGCACACTTAAAGGCATATGCAAGTGAGCTGGGTTATTAATTAATGATAGAGGAAAATGTAGAGTGTCGGAAAAAAAATGTTTGCATGAATAAATTCCAAAGTAAACAGTTAAACTGTTAGCCTGAAGTTTACTGAATTTCTTGCATTTGCAAACTGTTTTCTCTCAATTTTGACATCCCCAGAAATTCCCAGGGAATATAACTCTGATTTCAGAGACTTTCCTTTCACCAATCAGCAGCTTTTATATTGGGTACATATTTTCTAATGAAGTACCTGATATGCGTGGTGTCATTGCTGTGGTTTTCTACATCACCCCCAGCCCATTTTTTTTTCCCCCAATTTTTTTTTTTTGCTAGGTGGGTTATGATGCATTCATAACCCACCCCACTTGCATATACCTTTAATTTTAAAACAGTCATTTAATCCTATTCCACACCCTCCCATATTTCCCAGAAGTGCCTTTTAATATAAAGCTATAATCAAACTGCCTCAGTCTGCTATACATGAAAGTTGTCTAACATCTTAAATAACTGACAAAAAGAGATTAAAAAGAACAGGCTGTTCAGAGATACTAATTTTGAACATGGATTGTAAATTCCAAAACTTTATTTTGAACAACCTAGTTTCTTAATGAGAACTCAAGACTATGTAGCATCTATTAAGTGTAATTATTATCCCCTACTGGAAAAACATTATGTTTTCTATAGCACAATGCAAGAAACAATCCAAACGGCAAAGAAATCTACCATTTACGTCAACACATATTTTAACATAACGATTTTATTGAAGCAATGTGTCATCGAGGTTCAAGATGAAAAGGTCCTATTGTTCTCCATTATTACTGTTATTATGTATCATTACTCAAACATGCATTGCATTATCTTTTAGTTTCCAGCAAGGCCTGCATCTCAGCGTTTCTGAGCTGTACCAGAATTATTTTCATAATTGTAATTCTATTAGATAGAAATGTACATTTCAAGCATAGAACCTCAATATAAAAGTTCTATAAGTAATTGCTGTTGATTAGAAAACACACTAGACAGTTAATAGTAGTTTTTAATTAGCTTTCAATAAATTGTGGGATTGTTCTTCTATTTGTGTGAGCTTTCCTTCAGAATATAGAGCAGTGGTGGGCAGATGTCTCTCTGCTTCAGCACACCTCAGTTACGGTATAAACTCGAGTATAAGCCGAGGGTGGGAAATGTACTGCCCCCTGTGTCCCTCTTGTGCCCTATGTGTCCCCCTCTTTTGTGCCCTTTTCTTGTGTTCCCACTCTCCCTCCCCTGTGTCTCTTCTCCCCTCTCCCTCCCCTGTCTCTTCCCCCCTCCCTTATCACTCTCCTCAACCCCCTTTCTCATCCTCAACCTCCCTCCTCAACCCCCCTCCTCATCCTCAACCTCCCTCCTCAACCCCCCTCCTCATCCTCAACCTCCCTCCTCAACCCCCCTCCTCATCCTCAACCCCCCTCCTCATCCTCAACCTCAACCCCCTCAATACCTCCCCCTCTCCCCTCACTTACCTCCATCTTCAGCTTCTGCTCCGGCCTAAACTCCTTCCGGCATCTTGACCCGGCCAATGCTAATGACGTGGCGTGCATGTGAGGAGGCCGGAGCAGAAGCTGAAGATGGAGGTAAGTGAGGGGAAAGGGGGAGGTATTTAGAGGGGTAAAGTGAGGAGGGGGGTTTAGAATGAGGAGGAGGGTTGAGGATGAGGAGGGGGGAGGGAAGGAGACACGGGGGTTAGAGAGACACGGGGGGAGAGTGACTCGAGTATAAGTCGAGGGGGCCCTTTTTAGCCTTAAAAAAAGGGCTGAAAAACTTGTCTTATACTCGAGTATATACGGTACTTTGTTTCTTTCAGATTGTTTCCCCTGGGCTCATGCAGAAACTGAAATCCTGGACTGTTGGCAACCCCCCTAGGAGTGAGTTACCCACCACTGGTCTACGGACTCCTAAGCTTCAATGTAAACATGAACAAAATAAACTCCTTTCTTTCCTGATTTTCTTACAGCACTAAGTTGTCTGATACCATAACATATCTGGACAATTCGTAAATAATACAAACACTTACTCTGTTCAATAAATCAATTTCTTCCCTCATCTTCATAATTAATTCTTCTTTATCTTGCATCAGTTTCACTAACTTTAAATTTTCCTGTCGCTCTTTAGCCAGTTCCTGTAATACACAAAAACATGGTTAATCAACGCACAATGAATTGTTGCACAATGCAGACACACACATTAGTTCACTAGAGTACAACAAATACCCTTTCAAGTTCTTCAATCTTTTTTTCCAAGGCACTGCCCGGCAAAGAGTTTCCGGAAGAATTAGTCTCTTTGTTCAATCGATTATATGTTGTACGATCTGTTCGTGAATAGCGACTCGGCACATCATCTTCAGGTGCATTGTTGGTACTGTGTGAAAGAGTATGATACATGTGTAAGTTTACACAGGTTTTCTTGACTTCAAGAGGCATTTAACGTCAAAAATGTTCAATGTATGCACATACATAGGACACTAAAATGTTGCTAAAAAGTTAATTTCAGTAAGAACATCAGCACAAACAACTTGTACATTTACTGTAATAATAACATTTTCAAACTTTAAAACTTTACATACCCCCCCCCCCCCCCCCATTTTGAATATGATATAATTCATGGTGATGTGAAGTAAAAAAAGAAAGAAAAAAAAAAGAGACAGAACAACCGAAAACCAAATGACAGTGCCCATTGAGGCTGGCCAGGGATTTTACCACACTGTGCCGATAACGATACATGTGGACAGTGAATATAATATTACTGAATGTGCCAAATGTCAGATGAACCAATCTGTAAAAATTGAAGATTTACAATACTGTCAAACAAACAGCCCTATTAAATTAGCTCAATATTGAAAACTGTAGCCCCTAACATAGTTCGCAAGACTTAATGCTATTAAATTAGAACCGTAAAGCAACCCGTCAATGACTTGCGGGGTAAGAGCGAGAAAAGGCTATGGGACGTGGAAATTTGAACACGCGCCCGCAAATACTTTGATCTGTCAAGGCCATAACTGTTACGTTTACAATCACGCTATTAAATTGCAACAAATTCCCTGGCGTTCAAGCCCGTAACTAGCAAATGGAGCCAAGAATCCAACGGGTACCAGAGAGGACCCACTAGAGTGGTAAAGTCCAATCCATAGCACTTTAAATGCAAATATACACACATTACTGTACTTATATTAAAAAGGGAAAGTGATGTTGGGTATTAAAATAAATAGCACAACATTCTGAAGCTCGCAAATCGGCAATATAAAACTATTTATTTAATGTTTAAATTCTGTGTTAGATAGATCCCGGCACTCTACATATAATGGAACTCGCATGGACTAGATTATCATATTTACGGCTTTATCAATATTGCATTATATCTGGAATGTGGGTCAGATCATAACTCGTAATTGAAGCCCGTAGGACTTTGAAACCCAACCTCCATTTTTCAGTGACGTAATGATGACAATCTCTGTTGCAATTGGCTCCATCTAAACCCGTAACTACGGGTTTGACTAATTGATCATGTTCACTGCCCCCCATACGACGTTCGAAAAATGATTTACGGGTTTGTGTCTCAAGCCCGTAACTCGCAGCATGTTCTAATTGAATAGCTATGTAACGCAGACGGTTTCCAAGCCCGCAGCCCTTGCGGGCTTGCCGATGCCAATACGGGCTTCTAATTTAATAGGGCTGAAAATCTAGTAGTGCTTTCCAAAATATTACTTTAGAAAAGGCAGAGGACAGTGTCAGAAGTAGCAGACATGGAAGAACATTGTAATATGTTTTATTGTACAAATTTGAATGATGGCTCAAGTAGTAATCACAAGGTGTTTTTATATATATAGAAGGGACATAATAAGTATATGAATTTTATTAGAAACATAATATACCTATGTATATATTTACTTTTATAGAATTTATTTTATTAAGAAATGCTTAAAAGCAAAAAAAAAAATTCTACCTACCTTACAGATAGTTCCCAATTGGTATCGCCTGTCTGCAGCTCATGAAGACAATCTACTTTGGCTAATTTGAAACACTGTACTTCAAAGTCTATATATTCATAAGCTGAAGATGGCAGACACAAACAGGTAAATATTGAATGAATTTGGACAGAAAAAACAGAGCTTATAAACCCTTCTTAATAAAATAAAATACTTAAAAGTAAATAGATACATAGGTATATTATGTTCTTGGTGACACCTAGAAACCTTCCATGTCCCTTTAATGTGTGCCATTAACTGCATTGTATACTCACACATTTTCAATTAAGAGCTATGTGGATTGTAGCTATGGAACAAATATAACTTTGCAGTATTTGTTATGTGATATTTGTTTAACTCTGTTTAATAGTGAGATTAGGTAATAATATTCTGTTGATGTAGAATATACATAAATATTGTACATATCTCACCTTAACCCTTCGATGTGCAAAACATGTGGCCAGATGGAACATCAGTTAGCAAACAAGACAAGGAGAAAGTTGAGAAGGAAAGAGGAAGTATTAGAAACAGAATTGTTGTAAGAGAAAGGAGAAGAGGAGGTTGTTCCAAAAAGAACTACGGTTTTCTCTACAATCACATTAGAAGCTAGTACGCCAATGATATGATTTACTAGGTAGCTGATAAATGTATTAAACTAATATCCACATAATTCAAGGCTAGCATATATAATGTAAATCCAAGCGATTTATTACTGGGGGTTAAATGTGCATATTCATATTTTACTGTTGTTGTACTTTGTTTAGTTGATGACAGGAGGAGTATAATAACTGTGATGTAGAGCTCACATATTGTACTCCAGACATCTAGAATGACCAAATCAAGCTTTTATGGAATGACCTACTAAAGATGTATCCCCAACCCCACAAGTATAGATACATATGCAGTGCTTATGGTGGATAATCAACCCTTTATTACTTAAGTACATTGATAGAGGCAGATTATACTTCCTGTTAGGAGCCAGAACTACTTTTTAAGTGGCTGCACACCAGGACATTTTCCAACCCTGTATATAAGAAGTATTCTTTGTTGGATAATTCTCAGTACATGAGCTAAGCCATGATCCTGTCATTGCTGGATCATGTTATATGACCCCTCTATACCCTTAGGTGCGTGCTCTTGAAATATCAAACCCTGTCTTAGATCTAGGAGTCAGCCTAAAACTTAAAAATACACATATTATTAAATGCACTTGTAATTATGAATTTGAAAGATGGTGGATGGATTTTCAGAATCACGGATATCACAAGATATCACAAGGTTTTCTAAAAACAAGCTTTATAAATGTATTTATTATATTTTTTACAATCTGAATTTAGGTTTCCACAATATAGCAAAAGTTTTCTGAAAATTTACAGTATATACTTAACATGCATGTTACAATCTGGTGTAAAAATAATTAAAAAGAGCCACGGAGCTTTTTGTAAGTGCTCTTCATTTTGTGAAAGATCACACGATTGTATGTTACAATTGTCTATTTTTTTAAATTACACTAATAGCTAAAACATCTAAAGTTTTACATACAAGTCTGCCCATTAGTTGTTGCATAACGAATTAGCAAATGGCAGAGTGCAAGGCTGTATAGGGGAAGGCTACGATGGATAGTACACCTTTCCCCTGGACTCAGGTTACATTGTAGTGATCATGTAACTGATAGTTTTCCTGTTTAGGTGAGTCCAGTATTCCATAACTGAACAGATAAATGTGGTATGGTAATTTTTTGTTTGCTGGGATCACTGCACAAAGCTGCATGGCGCACTCAGAGCATGAACCCCCCTAATTGGTCTGCTTTCCTCAAAATTCAGAGATATATGGCATGCATATTAAAGAAATTACATTTCAGATGTTTGTGTCCAGGGACGATATGAAGTCCATTCTAAATCTGGGTGCCAAGGAAAAGTCTTAATAAAGGAGCATTTTAATCCACATTTATCAGTTGTCAAAATTAAGTGTGATATTCTTA
Source organism: Discoglossus pictus (assembly GCA_027410445.1). NCBI lineage: Eukaryota > Metazoa > Chordata > Amphibia > Anura > Alytidae > Discoglossus > Discoglossus pictus. The sequence goes on from CM050167.1 coordinate 324,518,323, forward strand.
GATGTGTTTTAATAATTAACTACAGAATCTGCAGAATATTAAATAAACAAGCAATCCTCTATACAAACATTGAGCAGCTGAAGAGGTTGGACTTGATAAAAAAATGTTTACTAGAAATCTACTGTGAATGTAGCTATGCCAACTGGCAAAACATTTTCTCTTAATATGAGTAGGATACAAAGTGTTCACAATTTCTAGTCTGGAGAACATTTGCTTGGAGAGTGTCTTTCCAAAGCAGATTATTGAAGTAACTAGATCAGAAAAGTTTAATCATGAGCTTTGGCAGGAGTAATTCAAGTGTGCCAAAAATGAATTATTATTATTAGACTAAAGCTTGTCTATTTTTTTTTTTTTAATTATTTTTAAGGACCACTACAGCACATTTACAAGTAAAGGTTATACGTTTGTTGGGAATAGTCTAATCAATCAAGTCTGCAGTTTAAGATAAATATTATTACTATTTTTTTTTAACTTTTTAAATTGTCTGTTATCTCCTCAAGCAGAGCGGCATTTTTCCACTTCCCTGGGGGTGTGACCAGCCTTGCATGGGGGCTGGATCCTCATGGAGCTTGGAAGCAGGCTGGGCCATGACATCACAACTGAGTCAGACTGGTCTGCTTTTTCTTTTTTTAGTCCAGTTTCCAGGCATAGCTGGTCATGCCCCCTGATAGGTAGAGGTAGGAGGAGATAAGTACTAAAGAAAATGTTGGTGTTTTATAAATAAAAAGAGTAATAATACTAATACAAAAACCATTCTCAAGATGTAAGCAAATATATTATTTTATTCATTTTAAACTGCATACTATTTTTAATAATCTATCTCAAACGAACATGTGAGCTTTACTTGTAAATGCACTACAGTGGTCCTTTAAGTGTTTATATTGTTAATGTGTACAAAAAAATAAAACATTCATAAATGTCATAAAGTTATTGTTAAAAGGTTGCTCTGAGTCTACAGTCACTATTAATCAGGTCTCAACTAGGTCACTTACAGGAACCACATTAAAAAGTAGAGACCATTTGGGAAACAAGTAAGCCGGTGAAGCATGATACCGGAAGATGAACATGAGATCAGAGGAAGTGGGAGAAGTGTGATATGGGAAGGAAGAGTAAGGGATCAAAAAAAGAAGGAGTGTGTTTCATGATGGAAGAATAAGAGCCTGCTTCAAGAAAATGGTTCAATAGAGAGAAAAGGAAAAGAGAATTTGGGTGAGCACTAAGGACAAAAGGGTCACAGACCACAACAAAGTATAAAGAGAAGGGCATGGAGAAGAGCTAAAAAGGATGAAGTAGAAAAGAAAACAAGAAGGGAAATATTGAGAAACAAAATATTGATCTGAGGAGGAAACTACTCTTTGCAGTTTTGCGGTGGCAGCATGGAAGCCTTTTTTTCTGTTCTTTATGGATTTTCTGCTAATCTTTTGAGGAATCAGTCACAACATGATATAACTTGGACCCTTAATGGTATCCATTAAAGTAATGGATATATGTTTGTGACCATAGACACAGAATTAGTATATTTATACTATAACATATATAAAAACTACACACAAAGCCCCATGTTCCTCAAAGGAATGCTAGTGCTCAGCCTTAGTTATCCTCTTTACAAACAGTAGGGACATTAGCAAGATTTGGGGTTGACACAAAGTGTAACTTTCTAGATAGGAAGCATCCCCTTAAGGATTATAGAGCGGTGTGTGTAGTTTATGTTAATTTATGACTTTCTGCTCTATTTGTATATAGTATTTTATTCTGCGTGTTTTTAAGTAAAATAAAATATTTCCTATTCTTTATACAGTTCTATAAATATATAAATGAATGACACGCTATTATAATTCTACCATTGTAAATAAGCTTAATACATATAAGAAAATATTTATCTATATAAGCTGTAAGAAACACTTACTTAAAATATATTTATTATATTAGTTCACTTAATTTTATTGCTTGTAATACCCATTGGTAATATTTGGATATAAGAAGGGAATTTACAATGCCTCACAAAGTTTATTTATATTATTTAAAGATATTGGCTAAAGCACAATGCTTTACCTGCTTTGGATTCATGCTTGGACAAACTTTTTCTGTAAAATTGG